>SKCR01030722.1:0-277950 GCA_019454045.1 Zanthoxylum bungeanum | reverse complement strand
GCTGGAAATCTTCCAAGCAAGATACTATTACCGAATAAACAGCAAATGCGGGTTATTGCTGCGGCTGAGGCAGCAATAGAAGCCATTTGGGTCGATGATAAATCTAATTAGATTAGATATAGTTCTGAAAGGAGCTGAGCTAGGCGTCAGCACAAACTAAAGATTAATGGTCTCATCAACGATCCCAGATATATACTTCGACTATTCATCTGATTCGTTCGGATCATACATTGTGGCGATGTGATGATCGTATAAATCGCATCAGACGATAATCATGAAAATCCGCTGACGAAAGCCTTTCCTCAGCAGTTTGAGTGAACCGTACATAGTTCGGGTGTATGACACTCGAGTGACTGGCTATAGGTCAAGTGGGAGATTGTTGGACAATTATGACCCATAGCGTCACTATTTGTATAGATCATGGTGTTGTTGTACAAATTAACTATGTGACAAGGAGATTGCACTCTTATCATTTTGTGATTAGACCACCTAGATGTATAAATGATAGAGGTCCCTATTATTAGTTCCTGGATTGATATGATATGAGACAGTATTAGTCCATGAAGGATTAATCATTAAATAATCCCTAGTCGTAGTATTATCGAGATTGGACATCGATAATGCGGAATACACTAGTATTACACTTGTGCGCGTTGTGGGAGCACAACGGCATAGTTCTCATATATTTAAGTATTGGATACTTATGCAAGTGTGATAGGAGGTTGTGTTACCGATGGTATGAAAAATAGCTTCGCTCTAGATAGACCCCTCGGAATTCCATTGTAGTATGACTATGTGTCTATGGAAGTCCGACATCAGGGTAGGTGTATTTGGTCTTAACCTGAGACTTGCACCGCTAATACTTGCGACAATCAATATGATTTGGTTTTGGTCGTCCAGGGCTTTAACCGGTTCTGTGTACGCCTCTGCTGGGTATATTGAGAATCGTAGTGTATTGGGTGTGATGTCAAGACGGAAGTATCACTCCAGTCATAGTGGAGATGATGTCACGTAGGATACGGTACTAATGCTCTTAACTACTGCAGTCATCGGGATATTATGACTAGATCATGTATATCCGATTATAGAGACTAGTTACCAGACATCCGACATATGCTTCGTACGGGGCAGACATAATTCCAGCCCCATGCTAGCACGTGACATCCGATACTAGATCGCAATACGCAATACTACGTATATAAGCCCTGACATAGATTATATATTCCTGTAAGAATATTTCTGGAGAATTGGGTAGGCACGGTGCTTTGCTAGAAGCCAACCATGTCTTGTAAATCGGTAAGCATGTGGTACGAGGTACGCACGTATTCGGATAATTCGATGACCGTATTTACTGCCAACATATCTAGGGATCTCTTGGGTCGCTTCCCAAAGATTCACCGATGACAGTTGACTCGAATTAGAATTAATCTGGGATTAATTAGAGAGAGAATTAATCTGGGATTAATTAAGAAAGAGAAAATTAATCTGGGCTAATTGAGGTATTATTTAATCTGGGATTAAATGTGTTCGAAGAGAGAGAACACGATTAATTTGGAATTAATCGGTAGAATAAATTTAATAGTTAAATTTGATTTTTCTATTTAATTTATTCGTATGGGCTAAAATTAATATATCGGATATATTAATATGAATTGGATTTCATTACGAAATTAAAGTTGGACTTTAATATGAGCGAACAAATTAATTTAGAATTAATTCGTAAACGGCATTCGTAATATCTTTACGAGGTGTCGTCATTTAATTAAACTAGATTTAATTATTTAGCGACGGAAATTCGTTTAATCGGATTAAACGAATCCGAGCCGCGATAAACATTCGTAGAATCCATTTGAATTTTGAATTCAAATGTGGGGGCCCCACTTCACATGTGGTAGTTGGGAGGGTAATTGGTATTTATGCCAAGCCACCAACCATCCAACCACCTTGTAATGGTTTTGGTAAAACCATTTACCCAACCACCTAGTTTATGTGAAAAGGGTAAAAGGGATTTTACCAAAAGCCTTCTCTCTCTCTTCACTTGTGTAATACAACACTTGAAACAAATGAAAACCCTAATACCAAGCCTAATGGGCGTGATCTTCCTCCCTCTCTTCTCTTTGATTTTGTTGCAAAATCAACAAAGCTAGCACTTCATGGAATCAACTAAGGTGATAGGGAAACCAACTTAAAGCTTGGAATCAACAAAGGAAGGATCTTGGAGATATTCTTCTCAAAATTTTAAAAGCTCAAATTCATTCAATGTAAGTAATTCCGCAACTTATAATGAATTTATGAACACCTTTTCTTGCTTATTAGATCCTTGGCATGTTCTAGGAACACTAACAGACATGTCATGTAATCATAAACCCTTTAGGTGACCTTCAAACACTTTAGCCGATAAGGTCTTTGTAAACGGATCAGCCAGGTTGTCTGCAGATGGAATTTGCATGACAGTGACATCTCATTTCTGTACTATCTCACTGATGAGGTGATATTTCTTCTCAATATGCTTACCCATCTTATGGCTTCTTGATTCTTTGGAGTTCGCCACTGCACCACTATTATCGCAATAAAGTGTGAGTGGTGTATCCATATCTGGAATAACTTCCAGATCTGCCAAGAACTTACGGAACCATACTGCTTCATTAGCTGCTTCACAAGTTGCTACATATTCAGCCTCCATGGTGGAGTCAGCAATACAAGATTGCTTTATGCTCCTCCATACTATAGCCCTACTGTGGGACACAGAAACAGGGCAACTCATGCTGTTCCGGGCTCGCGCCCTGGTTGGGAGTACGGAGTAGCCCGCGGGGGACTAAACCGGAGAATGATGGAGTCGCCACCCGGTGTGAACCGAGACAAAGATTTAAGGCCACACTCACCCCTCGCAAGGGAAGACCTCAAACCATTGGGTTTAGAATGGTCCCTTACTTATGCCACTTGTAATAAAATGATTTGTGCAATGATTCAACCAAGCCTAAGCAACATTTATTTCCAAGGATAATTTACTCCTAAGTTCGCATGCATAAATACAAGGCTCATATCTAAGTTTGCATATAACCTACGTCCGGATTTACATACAACCTATTTGCATTTAATCTATGTCCTAATTTTCATACAACCTATTTGCATATAATCTATGTCCAAATTTGCATGCATAGAGATAAATACGGCTAGCATACAATGTCATAAGCACATTACATTCGATCATAGTCATGCCAGTAGATAATAATTGTACAATCATGCATGAAAGCAAATTGGAATAACAGCGAACATGCAATAGAACACGGTAATCTCATGAACATATTTCGATCATTTAATGCGGAAAACAAAGAACAACCTAAACATAATGAAAATTCCAAACGCAAAAAAAATGACTAATCATGCTTGAAAATGAACAACTAAAAGGGCTAAATCATGCTTGAATACCATCTCATGAATACATCAAATAACTAAATGCAGGAATAAAATAGTATGATTAATTACATGATACAAGAGAAATCACCTAAGAAACAATTATGCATGACATGTGATGAAAAAGACTCAGTTCAGTGTGTGCGCGTTTGTGTAGCATTCGAAAACGCGTTCGAACGGTAAACAGAAGGTTCGCGTTCGTATAGCGTTTGATAACGAGTTCGTGGTAAAGGATTTTAACCCCTCGAAACGGAGGACCTTTAATCCAACTTACTAAGCCCATGCGCTAATAACATAATACATATAA
Organism: Zanthoxylum bungeanum; assembly: GCA_019454045.1. Classification (NCBI taxonomy): domain Eukaryota; kingdom Viridiplantae; phylum Streptophyta; class Magnoliopsida; order Sapindales; family Rutaceae; genus Zanthoxylum; species Zanthoxylum bungeanum. The sequence continues at coordinate 274,229 of SKCR01030722.1, read as the reverse complement.
AAATAAAGACAACGATATCAGACTTTATATACCCGATTGAAAAATCTTACATTCAACCGAATATACGTCATCAGCGAAGCATCATGGTAAAGGATTTTAACCTCTTAAAATAGAGGACCTTTAATCGCACTTACTAAGCCCATACGCTAATAACACGATGCATATAAGAAATAAAGACAACAATATCGGACTTCGTATACCCGATTGAACATATCTCACATTCAACCGAATATACATCATCCGGCGCGGCAAATCATCGTGGTAAAGGATTTTAACCTCTCCAAATAGAGGACCTTTAATCGCACTTACTAAGCCCATGCGTAAAAAACACAATACATATATAAAAAGTAAAAACAACGATATCAGAATTCTTATATCCGATTGAACATATCTTACATCCAATCGAATATACATTATCCGGCGCAGCAAAGCATCGTGGTAAAGGATTTTAACCTCTCAAAATAGAGGACCTTTAATCGCACTTACTAAGCCCATGCGCTTTATCTCATCATTACATAAACAAATAACATGTGGAAATCAAGTAGCGAATAATAAACAAATCAAAACAACATAAAATGAAATATGCGCCATTTACTCAAGTGGTACATGGAGTTGTATCCCGAGTACAGATCATACTACCATCCATTCGAAATCGGCTATGAAATTTATGTCCGGGTTTCCATCATATATACCACGAGAGGTGACACATTTTTCATTTTATTCAAGGGCCACAACATACATCATTTTACAATTCATGCATTTTCTATCTATTCAAGGGCCACAACATGCTTCACTCCATAATAATCATGCAAACGAAATTCAATAAATGATAAAAATATAAATGAAAATGAATGTGAAAAGTACCCTCAGGTCTAACCTTTTATGTCGACTTTCGGACTCGCGTTTCACGGTGATCAGAAGTGTCAAAGCTCCGCAACATTCTGGTTCACTGGTTTGTATTTTTCCTCGCTGTTTCGCTGCTCAAGCTACTATTTTTACTCCGTTTCGCTGTTGTTTTGCTGCTGTATCTTGGTCACTGTTTTTGGTGTTTTAGGCTACTGCTTTGGGTGTTTTTAAGGCTTTAAGTGCATTTTTTTAATTATTATTTTAGGGATTAAAAGTGTAGTTTTTTAGTCACTGGTTTAGGTGATTTAGGGGCTGTTTTGGGGCTGCTGCATAGGGGCTATTTTTTGGTGATGTGTGCTGCTGTATATGGGCTATTTTTCGGTGATGTGTGCTGCTGTATAGAGGCTATTTTTCGGTGATGTGTGCTGCTGTATAGGGTCTATTTTTCGGTGATTTTTCAGGTTGTAATGTTTTCAGCAATGTAGGGGTTTATGGGGCTGTGATTTTCGGCTAAGGGTGTAGGAGGAGAAGAGAAATATTTGCTTGCTGTATGGGTGAATCAATAGGCTTTTTTCTTGCTCTATGCGTGTGAGTCAGAGACCGCAAGGGTTGGGAGAGGTTGGTTTTTTATAGGCAAAAGGGGTAGGGCTACTCATTGCTTGACATGGAAATGGATTTGGCATTTAAGAGGGATTTGATTTAGTGTCAAACAAGAAAATCCTAAGATTGAGGGGGGACAAAATTAGTTCAATTTAAGAAGTCAATATATTTAATTTGTGTTGTTTAGGCATAATATTTGTTAATTTAGGAATACAATATTTTTAATTAGGAATAATATTTTGTTGATTGATTTTAATTAGGCATTATTTTATTTAATATTTTATGTAATTTGGTATATTATTTAATTAATATTTTATTTAATTGGGTTGTATTTTGAGGGCCTTGGGCGTGTGGTGGGCTAGGTGTTGTGTTGGTTTGGTGAGTGGGTTTTGGGCCAAGGTTAAATGGTTCTGGCTTTTTTAGGCCAAGGTGCTTTAAAACGGAGGTCCAACGATTGAGCTTGGAGCTAAACAAGCGGATAAAATTTAACGAAATACCGATTCCCTTCCGACGACCGTTTCCCGCAACTTTCTCGACTAAAAAGGTAGTACCTCCAAATGAGACTCATCATAGGGACTCACATGCAAAAATGAAATGCCTACAGTCGCCCCCACTTTGATGAGACTTGTGTAGTGTGTGACTTTGAACAATCCTATCAAAGTTATGTAATGCATTTTCACTTACCTGGCTCGCCAGCTGCCTCCTGACTTGCCTGTTGCCTCGACCTGAGTTGATGCCGCAGTGGACCTCGATCCTGGGACGCATCCCAATAGATACAACCGACAGCGGGGGACTCGACCCTGGGACGCATCCCAATACCGCTGACAAAAATGTGGGCCTCGACCCTGGGACGCATCCCAAAACTAACGATGTAGAGGGCCAACGACCCTGGGATGCATCCCCGAAACTGCTGGTGATATGGGTTACAACCCTAGGACACATCCCCACAACCGCTGATGAAGTGGGTTACAACCATGGGATGCATCCCCGAAACTACTGATGTGGGCCTCGCCCTATGGGACTTATCCCCCCAAAACTGCTGATGTGGGCCTCGCCCACTGGGACTCATCCCCGAAACGGAAACTGCGCTGACGCTGCTTTTGATTGGCTTATCTCTGCTGCTTCCTCCTTTCTCCTTCGAACCTGTGAACACAAAACCAAACAAACACGAAGAGAATGCAAGGTATGTTACTTGTATGCATGCATGAATAATTTTCTTATTCCGTTGGGTTAGGTATTCCGTCAATCTTCCTGATGACTGCTCAATCTTCTCTCTTTTAGGCAAAATACTGCTTCAATCTATCTACGTTGATCGGCTCGGTGAACTCATTCCCTTCCAAGTCTGACAGTCTCACTACTCAATTTCCCATTACTTTCGGCACTATGTAAGGTCCTTCCCAGTTAGGTCTGAACTTTCCTCTCGGATCTGTCGTCGACGGCTTCGACTGCTTAAGTACCAAATCACCCTTTTTGATCTTGGTGGGGCGTACCTTCTTGTTGAATGCTTGGGCTAGTCTCTTCTGATACAACTGCATGTGATACAAAGACTTCGTTCTCTTCTCATCCAGCAGTGTTAACTGATCAAACCTCTGTGCGGCCCATTCTTGTTCCGGTAACTCTGCCTCTGCTAATACCCTCATAGACTGTATTTCCACTTCCACTGGCAATACTGCTTCCATTCCATAGACCAAAGAGTAAGGCGTGGCTCCATTTGCTGTTCTTACTGATGTTCTGTACCCCTACAAAGCATACGGTAGTTTGTCGGCCCAATCTCTGCAGTTTTCTGTCATCATGGCTAAAATCGTCTTTATAGTCTTGTTGGCTGCCTTAACTGCCCCATTTGCTTGCGGCCTGTACGGCGATGACTTGTGATGGCCTATCCCGTATTTCTGTAGCATTGCCTTCGTTTCTCCCTGGAACTGAACTCTGTTGTCTGTCACTACATGGTACGGCATACCGTACTGACAAATGAGATTCCGAGCTATAAAATTTGCCATCTGCTTTGCTGTAACATTGCGGAATGATTCGGCTTCCACCCATTTCGAGAAGTAGTCTACTGCCACTACTATAAAGCGATGCCCATTCGATGCATTTGGTCGAATCTCTCCAATCATATCAATTCTCCACGCTGAGAAAGGCCACGGCTCTAACAACCCGAGCAACTCTGTGTGTGGCAAATGATTGAAATTACCGTGTGCCTGACAATTATGATAGTGCTTTACCATCTTCGTACAATCTATCTCCATGGTCGACCAGTAGAAACCTTGTCTCACTATCTTGCGGGACATATTCAACCCGTTCATGTGCGGACCACATACCCCGGCGTGTACTTCTTCCATTACCTGCTGAGCCTCTTCTTTTCTCAAACACTTCAACTGAATACCGTTTGCTTGCCTCTTGTACAGTTCCCCTTTCAAAATCACATACTGGGAAGCTAACTTCTGAATGGTTGTTATGTTTTTCTGATTGCTCTCTCTCGGAGTTCCCCATGTTCCAGATACCTCTGAATGTCATGATACCAAGGTTTTCTGTCGTCGACCTCTATTTCCAGAATTCTCTCTATCTCATAAACAGGTATGCTTGCTGTCGTCAGTATCAACGGTCTCATCACTAACTTTTATGGATTTTCCCAAGTCGCTGTAAGTGTAGCTAATGCATCTGCCATCTGATTCATCTTCAATTGGGCCCACTTTAACAACTGCCGAAAACGTACCCTCAACTCCTCGTTTGCTGTCATCATAAGCTTTGATGGTCATACTGGAGGGGTCCAAATCCATTGCTTTCATACCCAGCTTTGCCAAAATTCTCAACGGGCACACATTGATGGACGAGCCGTCATCCACCATCACACATGATGTTCTCTTGCCTTTTACCTCAGCCCTGATGAACAAAGGTCTATTATGGTTTATCCCTTCAGCCTGGAGCTCTTCCTCAAAAAAAGTGATTGCCTGCAAAATTTCCTTCTGTACTGATCCCACAAACATCGTCGGATTAGCATCCTCCGGTACTACTATTTTGCTCAAGGCTTCAACCATAGCCTGCCTGTGCTCCTGTGATGAACACAACAATTCCCAGATGCTGACCTGTGCCCAGGTCTTTTTCAACTGGCGCAGCATTGTATCTCTCTCAGAATTATCCCAATTTTCTGCCACTTCCCTTCCTTCAGTTAACACTTTATTACCCTTTTCAGTCGTATCATTGTAGAAACGCCCGCTGCGTGTCATACCCCTCACTTCTTCTTCATCACTACTAGAGAATTCTGCCCAGAAACTCTTCCCATGTTCGGTTTCATCTTCGCTGTTAATATCCCAAATCCCAAGGCAAACGGCTTGGAGGTCAAAGGATTTGAGGACAAGGTTCTCGGGTAGGCAAGAGTTTATCATATAGGTTGGTGGCGGGACTGAGTGGTAATTTGGTAAAGGGTTCTGGTGTATGTTGGGGCGTTCTGTTTCAGGGTCGGGTATTTTTTTGCAGTCTATAAGGTCTTGAATTTCATGGCGGAGTCAGGCACAGTTGTCGATATCGTGGCCTTTCTGTTGGTGGAATTGGCAATATTGGTTTAGGTTGAGATGTGGTGGTGGAGGGTTTGGGAGTGGTTTGGTTTCTAGGGGTTTCAGAAGTCATTGTCTCTTCAATTTCTCCAATACCTTGGACAAGGGTCTACCCAAGTTGGAGAATCTCTGGTTTCGAATAGCGGCAATCTCAGCAGAAACGGGCTTTGTTCCCAATGTCCCCCCAATGAGCCTTCTGTTCAGACCATAAAATTTTCTATTCTCGGCCTCTTCTTCCTCAATATCCATGACAGTTTCCCTCAACTATCGAAAATCAGTAATCATGAAGGTCATCCTCCTTAGCTTCCCATAGATGGAGGGCTTGGTGCCATTGATGATCATTTTTATCTGGTCATTCTCAGAGGGCCTGGTCTGCATCTTTAAGAGCTGGCTTCTCCAGCGGTCTACATACTCCTTGAAACTCTCTTCCGGTTTCTGCCTGGTGTTCTCCAGATCACAGAGTGACAGATCTATCTCCAAGTCCGTGACATACTGTTTCAGGAATGCATCCGCCAATTCCCTCAATCTTCCCTTACTTTCTTCTCAAGGCTGTGATACCATACCACCGGTGCCCCCTCGAGTGACATTCCAAACATCTTCTGCACCTATCGCTTTGTCAAACCCAAAAAACTCATAACTGATACATACTGACAGAGATGAACCCTCGGATCCCCATTCCTGTTGAACTTAGCCATATTCGACATCTTAAACTGAGCAGGCAACTGTTATTCGAAGGTCATTGCCTCATAATCTAACAACTCTTCATGTTTACCCTTCATTTTACGGGTGACTGTTTCAACCTGATCCCGAAGCTTCTGAAATTCTGCCTGAGACCTAATCACTCTGCCTGTTGCATACTCTGCCATGTCGTCATCAAAAGCGGGGATATCATCCCCAACCCATTCGGAGGCTCCTCGCGCCTCACATTCTCAGAATTCCCCCCAGCACGGGGTACAGCCATACCAGCCACAACAGTAGTCAGGGCTTGCAGCTGTTCAGTAATTTTGGCGAGAGCATTTTCCAACTGATCTATACGGGATACCTCGCTATCGGATGTACTCATATCTGTTACCGGTCTTTTAGTGAGTCTTCCCTCTTTCCTTACCCAACAAGAATCTATGATGTCTTTTATAGACATAGAGGGTGTTAACAGGATATATGTATGCATGAGATGAATGAGATGCATGCGATACAAGGAATATATCAATTCATTAAAGTTTTCACACAAATCGGCCCATCATCATTATAGAAGCTTTTGGGCTAACTGTCATAGAAGTGAACTCGTCCCAGTTTAAATGGCCCAACAAGTTCACATCTTATGGCAAGAAGTCCAACCGTATCCAAATGATAATTTTCATAAACACAAACATATAATGGCCCATTGGCGTTTTAGAAGCTTTTGGCCCAATCGTCATAAGATACGTTCTTGTCCCAGTTTAAATGGCCTAACAAGCCCATACCTCATGATAAAAGGTCCGCATGGATCCAAACAACAATGTTCCCAAACACAAGCATACAGAGATAGTTTCTATAGAGTGGCCCATCAACATTTCAGAAGCTTTTGGCCCAATTTTCATAGGATACGAACTCGTCCCAGTTTAAATGGCACAACAAGTTCGCATTTCTGACAATAAGTCCAACTGCATCCAAATGAGGATGGTCCACAAGCACAAGGAAATAGTTGCTATAGGCCATACAACCCCGGTCTACGTGTGGGTTTGCGGGAGTGTAGACAAATACTCTCGCTGACGAAGGATTGCCCACAACTAGGTCTCCCCACTCAAGGGTTCGAGCGACCAAGTGAGCGCACCCTTTTTTATACCTTACAGTACGTGCCAACGAGTTATTGTGTGTGACTGACTGTCAAATAGATTTCCCATTGTAGATTCCCAGAGGGATGGTGGAGCGAGGCTCTCTTAAATACCAAAGCCTCTTAGGCTCTTATCGCTTGGTGACAGGAATAAACAACGAGTCCTCCAAATTAGTCCATCACAACAGGCTACGAGTAGATGATTATCTAGGTGCCTTCAAAGCTTTTCCTTATAGAAAGGTAGTGAGTGAATGAAGACACCAAACCATTACCTAGCCTTAAAAGTTCCTTTGATTAAACCCCTTTCAACCCACTATAGGAACAGTTAACTTAAAGCACAAATCATAATATTACAAGATATTATTTCGTGGACGATTCTCTATCTTCAGTGGAGTCGCCAGACTGTGGTACACAGAAACTAGGTGACTCATGCTGTTCTGGGCTCGCGGCCCGGTTGGGAGTATGGAGTAGCCCGCAGGGGACTAAACCAGAGAATGATGGAGTTGCCACCCGGTGTGAACCGGGACAAAGATTTAAGGCCGCACTCACCCCTCGTAAGGGAAGACCTCAAACCATTGGGTTCAGAATGGTCCATTACTTATGCCAGTTGTAATAAAATGATTTGTGCAATAATTCAACCAAGATTAAGCAACATTTATTTCCAAGGATAATTTACTTCTAAGTTTGCATGCATAAATACAAGGCTCATATCTAAGTTTGCATATAACCTACGTCCATATTTACATACAACCTATTTGCATTTAATCTATGTCCCAATTTGCATACAACCTATTTGCATATAATCTATGTCCAAATCTGCATGCATATAGATAAATACGGCTAACATACAATATCATAAGCACATTACATTCGATCATAGGCATTCCAGTAGATAATAATTGTACAATCAGGCATGGAAGCAAATTGGAATAACAACGAACATGCACAAGGCAATCTCATGAACATACTTCGATCATTTAATGCGGAAAACAAAGAACAACCTAAAAATAATGCAAATTCCAAATGCAAAATAAATGACCAATCATGCTGAAAATGAACAACTAAATGGGCTAAATCATGCTTGAATACCATCTCATGAATACATCAAATAACTAAATGCAGGAATAAAAATAGTATGATTGATTACATTATATAAGAGAAATCACCTAAGAAATAATTATGCATGACATGTGATGAAAATGACTCAGTTCAGTGTGTGCGCGTTTGTGTAGCGTTCGAAAACACATTCGAACGGTAAACAGAAGGTTCGCGTTCGTATAGCATTTGATAACGCGTTCGAACGGGTCCAGACCTGATGCATGATGAAACAAAGGAAATACATGCGCATTCGAATAGCGTTTGTAAACGCATTCGAACGGGAAACATAAGGTTCACGTTTGTGTAGCGTTCGAGAACGCGTTCGAACGTACTGAGACAGAAAACATTTGTTCGTGCGGCGTTTTGAAATGCATTCGAACGGGTTACAGCAGTGACAAAAAAAACAGTAAACAGCGTGACGTATACGTGGACGGATGAATAGATGACACCTAATAAATAATAACGGGCTACAAGGCGCGGCAAAGCATCGTGGTAAAGGATTTTAACCCCTCGAAACGGAGGACCTTTAATCCAACTTACTAAGCCCATGCGCTAATAACATAATTGTATTACACAAGAACTGGGCGACGCAGTTCTAGACTCGCGGCCTAGTTGGGAGTACAAAATAACATGGATTCGCCACCCGGTGTGAACCGGGACAAAGATTTAAGGCCGCACTCACCCCTCTCAAGGGAAGACCTCAAACCATTGGGTTCGGAATGGTCCCTTACTTATGTCACTTGTGATGATATGATTTGTGCGATAAACTAACCGAATCTATTCAACATTCACGCTCAAGGGTGACTTATATCTAATATGTATTCATCAAAATAATTCATAATCTAAGTTTGCATGCTTGGAAATAAGTCTTTAAATGACAAACACATAAAATCACACAATGAGCACATTGAACCATTAAACCAAAATAAACAAATAACTATTTAAACATAATCATAAACTAAACAAAATATCATGCCTAAAATAACGTAATCATGCTTTGAAAATAAATAACAAACTAAGCTAAATCATGCTTTACTAACAAAAAAATAACCTACGAACTATAACATGCTCAAACACAAGTTTGGATGAGACGAAATACGTGTATCTTAAGTGGTATGTGGCGTTGTATCATGAGTACAAACCGCACTACCGTCCATTCGAATTCGGCTACGGAATTTATGTCCGGGTTTCCATCCTATATACCACAAAAGGGAACACATATTCCGCTCATCCAACAATCACATCATGCCTCAAACGACTCTCATGCGATAATATTTTTAAAATAAATAAAAAAAATGAAAGATAATAAATAAAAAGGTTCCCTCAGGTCTAACCTCTTTTGTCGTCTCACGAAAGGGCGTTACACGGCCGTCGGAAGAGTCGATACTCCGCAACTTTTCTGGTTCACTAATCCAACATTTTTCTCGCTGTTTTGCTATTTGGGTTGCTGTTTTCACTCCGTTTCACTGCTGTTTTTGTTGTATTTTCTGGTCACTGTTTTAGGGTAATTCAGAGATTGTTTTGCGGTTTATTTGGACTGGTTTGGGCTGCGGTTTTTGGATTGATTTGGGGAAGCTTTTGGGACTGTTTTTAGTGCAGTTTTAGGGCTGTTTAAGGGTTAATGTGCGGCTGAACTGGGTTGGCAGTGAGGGTTAATGTGCGAAGGCTTGTGTAGTTGGTGAGAGGGCTGCGAGTGGTGTATAGGCGTGAGGCTTAGTAGTTGGCGTGAAGGGCTTGTGCTTGTGGCAGGCATGGATTAAGTGAAGGTTCGTGTGCGTTAGTGGGAGCAGGCTGTTGGCGTCAAGGCTTGTGATTTGTGATAGTGGGGTGTATGTTAGGGGGGCGTTAAAAGGGGGACAGAGGACGTGAAGCGTTTATGGCAGTTTAGAGTAGCAATGAATTGTGGGGACAGTGAGGGGCATGTGGCGTAGGTTGAAGGTGCTATGTGGCGTGAAGGTTAGGCGGTAATGTGAGGTCTTGTGAGCTGTGTTATTGCGTGAAGAGTGAGGCCTGTTACGTGAGATGAGGTGGTGGGGCTAATGGCGTGAAGGTGTGGATCAACTAGGGTATTTGCGTGAAGGTGCTTTGTGTGGATATTGTGTGTATTGGCTAGCTAGTAAATGGGGCAGGGGCTGATGCGTGAGAGAAGAGAGAGGGTGAAGCTCCAGGTTATTTTCTTTGTGTTTTCGTGAGAATGAGCCAGTCAAGGTTTGGTAAGGGGGTGAATGGTTCTTTTTATAGGCAGGGGGATGGGTTTACCTTGTTGGAGAAGGAATAGGATTTTTGTGTTAATTGAGAGATATTTTTAATTAAAATAGGATAGGGAAAATCTTATAATTTAGGGAAGTGATTTTATGTATTTTAGGAAAGGGATTTAATTTAATTTTGGAAGGTGATTTAATTTGTGACATGTGTTTTAATTTAATTTAATTTGTTTTAATTTAATTTGTTACATGTGTTTTAATTTAATTTAATTTGTTTTAATTTAATTTGTGACATGTATTTTAAATGTTTTAATTATTTAATTTGTGAGATGTGTTTTAAATGTTTTAATTATTTTTTTGAAGTGATTTAATGGGTTTGGTGTTTTTTAAAACAGAGGTCCTACAAGCGAACCCGAAGCGAAACAAGCGAGTTAAATCTGACAAAATACTAATTCCCAACTTTACCCTTCTAACGTCCGTTTCCCGCGGCTTTCACAACTAAAGAGGTAGTGTCTCTAAACGAGACTCATCATCGGGCTTATATGCAAAAATGCAGTGCCTACAGTCGCCCCCACTTTGATGGGACTTGTGCAGTGTGTGACAATGACAATCCTATCAAAGTACCTGTAATGCATTTTCACTTACCTGGCTCGCCAGCTGTCACCTGGTTTGCCAGTTGCTCTGAACTGAATTTGATGATGTGGTGAGGTGCCGCGACCTCGAGGTTCATCCCTGCAAGATGCTTCGATATCTAGGAATCACTACCGAACTGAACTGATTATGATGGCGAGGCGCTTCGACCCCTGGGCTTTGTTCCCGAACCATCTGTGTAGAGAGTGGGCTTTGTTCCTGTTGTGTTGAATGTGATGGCGAGGTGCCTCGACCTCTGGGCTTTGTTCCCGAACCATCTGTGGGCTTTGTTCACTGGGCTTTGTTCCTGAGCTAAATGTGAAGGCGAGGTGCCTCGACCTCTGGGCTTTGTTCCCGAACCACCTGTGGGCTTTGTTCCCTGGGCTTTGTTCCTGAGCTGAAAATGATGGCGAAGTGTTTCGACCTCTGGGCTTTGTTCCCGAACCACCTGTGATGTGGTCCATTCCCGAACCGTTGATGTGATGTGGTCCATTCCCGAATTGTTGATGTGATATGGTCCATTCCCGAACCGTTGATGTGATGTGGTCCATTCCTGAACCGTATCTCCATTCTCGGAGTGCCATTCCCGGCGTGCCATTCTCGGTTTGCCATTCTCGGCGTGCTAATTCTCGAGCTGTCCATTCCCGGACTATATCTCCATTCTCGGAGTGCCATTCTCAACGTGACCATTCCCGGACTATATCTCCATTCTCGGAGTGCCATTCCCGGCGTGCCATTCTCAGCGTGTCCATTCCCGGACTATATCTCATTCTCGAAATGCCATTCCCGGCGTGCCATTCTCGGCGTGTCCATTCCCGGACTATATCTCCATTCTCGGAGTGCCATTCCCGGCGTGCCATTCTCGGTGTGCTCATTCTCGAGCTGTCCATTCCCGGACTATATCTCCATTCTCGGAGTGCCATTCCCGGTGTGCCAGTCTCGGCGTGTCTTTTTCCGGACTATATCTCCATTCTCGGAGTGCCATTCCCGGCGTGCCATTCTCGGCGTGCTCATTCTCGAGCTGTCCATTCCCGGACTATATCTCCATTCTCGGAGTGCCATTCCCGACAGAACTGATCTGATGTGATGTGGGCCTAACCCCCATAATGCCATACCCGTCAAACTGATACTGCGCCATTGTGGGCTTCGCCCCTAGAATGCCATACTCGGCAATGCTGATACTGATGCAAATGTGGGCCTCGCCCCCAGAATGCCATACCCGGCAGAAATTGATCTGATGTAATGTGGGCCTCGCCCCCAGAATGCCATACCCGGCAAACTGTTACTGAACCAATGTGGGCCTCGCCCCCAGAATGCCATACCCGACAATGCTGATACTGATGCTAATATGGGCCTCGCCCCCAGAATGCCATACCTGGCAAAACTAAAACTGATATCTAATGTGGGTCTCGCCTCAAGAGTGCCATATCCGGCAAGATTGATACTGATGCTAATATGGGCCTCGCCCCCAGAATGATGCTGATATGGGCCTCACCCTCATACTGATGTCGATGTGGGCCTCGCCCCCAGAATGATGCTGATGTGGCCTTGGCCCTAGGATTCATTCCAAATTCTGACGACGTGGGCCTCGGCCCTGGGATTCATTCCCTGGATTCATTCCAAATTCTGACGACGTGGGCCTCGGCCCTGTGATTCATTCCAAATTCTGACGATGTGGGCCTCGGCCTTGGGATTCAGTCCCGAAACTGCTGATAATGCTGGCTTCGCCCCCTGGGATTCATTCCCAGACTTTGCTGATGTGGGCCTCAACCTTGTGATTCATTCCTGAAACTGATACTGATACGGGTCTCAACCCTGGGACTCATCCCCGAAACTAATACTTCTAAGTTGCTGATTCTGGTTGGCTTGTCTTTGCCGCTTTCTCTTTTTCTTCTTTGAAACATGTGAATACCAAACAAAACAAACACAAAAAGAATGTAAAATATGTTACGTGTATGCATGCATGTATGAATGAATTTCCTATTTCGTTAGGTTAGGTCTTCCACTAGTTCTCCAGGTGATTGCTCAGTCTTCTCTCTGGTCTCATTACTCAATATCTTGTTATGTCCTTGATTCGCGATGTGGTAGACTGGTCGCCCCCAGTCTTGGTTTAGCTTTCTGCTCTCCGCTGTTTGCACTTGGTCAATGTGAACCACATGGTGGGGCCTTCTATATCAACAGGCTATATTACAAGCTACGGAATAGTCCCAATAGTTATGCATATTATCGTCCTCAAAGAATGCTCAGTAGTGAAACCAGAGAACCTTCAAAACATTCAATGCAACTCAAGTCCATGTCTTTGAATAAATGATCTACGCCAGACTCGAGGTGTGTGTGCAAATGTTCCTTCGTAGATTCATCCCCAGGTAAGCTAACTCAATGATTTCATTAAAAATCGGGATCGATGGGCCAAACCAACCTAGATGTCTCAATTATGCCTGCAATTGCTTTTTTGTGCTCAATGCGGTATGGTTTTCTTTCTCTTTTTTCTTTTTTTTTCTTTTCATTTTGAACTTCTTCTTTTTTATTTTATTTTATTTTTCTCTTTTTTCTTTCTCTTTTTTTTTTCAACACACCTACCCTTTAAGGTAGCATTTCTCCTCATGGTGGTCCTAATACTCGCCCATGGGTAGCTTCACGCTTATTGGTTATAGGTGGTTCAATTCTTTTCCTTAGAGACTTTTCTTTCATTTTCAACCATACCACACATCATAACATAAGCAAATCAAGATAGACATCTAAGCAAACGGTCATTCACCGACCCACAATTTCTTCAACTAGTCACCTTGCCAACTACTCAGGTTTTCACCGCTAAGAACCTATAGTGAAGTGCTTACGAGTCTAACAGAGATAAATCACTAAAAGTGTTAGATAAAAGCACACAAGGTTTATCGTTTCTAAGATTTCATCCTAAAGCAAACGATTTCATCATTGGACTTATGCCTAACTATTAAGGACTTTAAAAACAAACAATTTTTTTTTCTTTTTTTTTTTCTTTTTTTTTGGGCCCACCATGGTCTTTCTATCATTGCCGTAAATCTCTCTGTTTCTCGGTTTCTTTTTCTCCAATATCCACGTTTGCTAAACTCTTCTTTGACAAGTCTTTTTTTTCTTCTCTAACCCAACGGATATCTATGATGGCTTTTAAGACACATGGGTTAATATGATGCGTGTATGCATGAGATGCATGATATGTGTGCGATGTATGGAATATATAAGTCATAAGATTTTACACTAGTTGGCCCATCAGCATTTTAGAAACTTTTGGCCTGATTGCCATAAAGCACAGACTCGTCCCAGTTTAAATGGCCCAACAAGCCCATACTTCATGACAACAAGTCCAACTAAATCCAAATAACAATGGTCCAAAACATAAAGGAATAGTCTCTACTGATCCTACAACTATAGTTCATACGCGGGTTTACAGGGGTATAGACAAAAGCTCCCGTCGACGAAGGATTGCCCACAACTAGGTCTCCCAACTCAAGGGTCTGTGTGACCAAGTGAGCGCACCTTTTTTATACCTAAAGGTACGTGCCAACGAGTTATGGTATGTGACTGACTGTCAAATGGATTTCCCGTTGTAGATTCCCCAGAGGGAGGGTGGGGCGAGGCTCTGTTAAGTACCCTAGCCCCTTAGGCTCTTATCGCTTGTTGACAGGAATAAACAACGAGTCCTCCAAATTAGTCCATCACGGTAGACTACTAGTACATGATTATCTAGGTGCCTTCACAGCTTTTCCTTATAGAAAGGTAGTGAATGAAGGAAGACACCAAACCATTACCTAGCCTTAAAAGTGCATTTGATTAAACCCCTTTCCACCTATGGTAGACACAGTTAACTAAAGCACAAATTAAATAACTATAAGACATTATTTCGGGGCCAATTCTCTTATCCCCAGTGGAGTCACCAGACTGTAGGACACAGGAACTGGGCGACGCAATTCTAGACTCGCGGCCTAGTTGGGAGTACAAAATAACATGGATTCGCCACCCGGTGTGAACCGGACAAATATTTAAGGCCGTACTCACCCATCTCAAGGGAAGACCTCAAACCGTTGGGTTCGGAATGGTCCCTTACTTATGTCACTTTTGATGATATGATTTGTGCGATAAACTAACCGAATCTATTCAACATTCACGCTCAAGGGGACTTATATCTAATATGTATTCATCAAAATAATTCATAATCTAAGTTTGCATGCTTGGAAATAAGTCTTTAAACGACAAACACATAAAATCACACAATGAGCACATTGAACCATTAAGCCAAAATAAACAAATAACTATTTAAACATAATCATAAACTAAACAAAATATCATGCCTAAAATAACGTAATCATGCTTTGAAAATAAATAACAAACTAAGCTAAATCATGCTTTACTAACAAAAAAATAACCTACGAACTATAACATGCTCAAACACAAGTTTGGATGAGACGAAATACGTGTATCTTAAGTGGTATGTGGCATTGTATCCTGAGTACAAACCGCACTACCGTCCATTCGAATTCAGCTACGGAATTTACGTCCGGGTTTCCATCCTATATACCACAAAAGGGAACACATATTCTGCTCATCCAACAATCACATCATGCCTCAAACGACTCTCATGCGATAATATTTTTAAAATAAACAAAACAAACGAAAGATAATAAATAAAAAGGTGCCCTCAGGTCTAACCTCTTTTGTCGTCTCACGAAAGGGCGTTACACGGCAGTCGGAAGGGTCGATACTCCGCAACTTTTCTGGTTCACTAATCCAATGTTTTTCCTCGTTGTTTTGCTATTTGGGCTGCTATTTTCACTCCGTTTCGCTGCTGTTTTTGTTGTATTTTCTGGTCACTGTTTTAGGGTAATTAAAGGACTATTTTGCGGTTTATTTGGACTGGTTTGGGCTGCGGTTTTTTGGATTGATTTGGGGAAGCTTTTGGGACTGTTTTTAGTGCAGTTTTAGGGCTGTTTGGGGGTTAATGTGCGGCTGAACTGGGCTGGCAGTGAGGGTTAATGTGCGAAGGCTTGTTTAGTTGGCGAGAGGGTTGCGAGTGGTGTATAGGCGTGAGGGCTGAGTAGTTGGCGTGAAGGGCTTGTGCTTGTGGCAGGCGTGGATTGAGTGAAGGTTCGTGTGCATTAGTGGGGCAAGCTGTTGGCGTCAAGGCTTGTGATTTGTGATAGTGGGGTGTATGTTAGTAGGGCGTTAAAGGGGGACAGAGGACGTGAAGGGTTTATGGCAGTGGTGAGTGGCAATGAATTGTGGGGACAGTGAGGGGCAGGTGGCGTAGGTTGAAGGTGCTATGTGGCGTGAAGGTTAGACGATAATGTGAGGTCTTATGAGCTGTGTTATTGCGTGAAGAGTGAGGCCTGTTACGTGAGATGAGGTGGTGGGGCTAATGGCGTGAAGGTGTGGATCAACTAGGGTATTTGCGTGAAGGTGCTTTGTGTGGATATTGTGTGTATTGGCTAGTTAGTAAATGAGGTAGGGGCTGATGCGTGAGAGAAGAGAGAGGGTGAAGCTCTAGGTTATTTTCTTTGTGTTTTCGTGAGAATGAGCCAGCCAGAGGGTTTGGTAAGTGGGTGAATGGTTCTTTTTATAGGCAAGGGGATGGGTTTACCTTGTTGGAGAAGTAATAGGATTTTTGTGTTAATTGAGAGATATTTTTAATTAAAATGGGATAGGGAAAATCTTATAATTTAGGGAAGTGATTTTATGTATTTTAGGAAAGGGATTTAATTTAATTTTGGAAGGTGATTTAATTTGTGACATGTGTTTTATTTTAATTTAATTTGTTTTAATTTAATTTGTGACATGTGTTTTAATTTAATTTAATTTAATTTGTGACATGTATTTTAAATGTTTTAATTATTTAATTTGTGATATGTGTTTTAAATGTTTTAATTTTTTTTTTGATGTAATTTAATGGGTTTGGTGTGTTTTAAAACAGAGGACAAGCGAACCCGAAGCGAAACAAGCGAGTTAAATCTGACAAAATACTAATTCCCAACTTTACCCTTCTAACGTCCGTTTCCCGCGGCTTTCACAACTAAAGAGGTAGTGTCTCTATACGAGACTCATCATCGGGCTTATATGCAAAAATGCAGTGCCTACAATAACGCATATAAAAATAAAGACAACGCTATTGGACTTTGTATACCCGATTGAACACATCTTACATTCAACCGAATATACGTCATCCGGCGCGGCGAAACATCGTGGTAAAGGATTTTAACCTCTCAAAATAGAGGACCTATAATTGCACTTACTAAGCCCATACGCTAATAACACGATACATATAAGAAATAAGGACAACAATATCGGACTTTGTATACCCGATTGAACATATCTCACATTCAACCGAATATACATCATCCGGTGCGGCAAAGTGTCGTGGTAAAGGATTTTAACCTCTCCAAATAGAGGACCTTTAATTTCACTTACTAAGCCCATGCGCAAACAACACAATACATATATGAAAAGTAAAGACAACGATATCGGACTTCCTGTATCCGATTGAACATATCTTACATCCAATCGAATATACATTATCCGGCGCGGCAAAACATCGTGGTAAATGATTTTAACCTCTCAAAATAGAGGACCTTTAATCACACTTACTAAGCCCATGTGCTTTCTCATCATCATTACATAAACAAATAACATGCGGAAATAAAGTAGCGAATAATAAACAAATCAAAACAACATAAAACGAAATATGCGCCGTTTACTCAAGTGGTACGTGGAGTTGTATCCCGAGTACAGATCATACTACCGTCCATTCGGAATCGGCTATGAAATTTATGTCCGGGTTTCCATCCTATATACCACGAGAGGCGACACATTTTTCATTTTATTCAAGGGCCACAACATAACATCATTTTACAATTCATGCATTTTCTATTTATTCAAGGGCCACAACATGCTTCACTCCACAATAATCATGCAAACGAAACTCAATAAACGATAAAAATATAAATGAAAATGAATGTGAAAAGTACCCTCAGGTCTAACCTTTTATGTCGACTTTCGACTCGCGTTTCACGGTGATCGGAAGGGTCAAAGCTCCGCAACTTTCTGGTTCAC
Organism: Zanthoxylum bungeanum; assembly: GCA_019454045.1. Classification (NCBI taxonomy): domain Eukaryota; kingdom Viridiplantae; phylum Streptophyta; class Magnoliopsida; order Sapindales; family Rutaceae; genus Zanthoxylum; species Zanthoxylum bungeanum. Next base: position 256,413 of record SKCR01030722.1, on the reverse strand, counting down.
TGGTTTGCATTTTTCCTCGGTGTTTCGCTGCTCAAGCTACTATTTTTGCTCCGTTTCGCTGCTGTTTTGCTGCTGTACTTCTGCTATATCTTGGTCATTGTTTTTGGTGTTTTAGGCTACTGTTTTTGGTGTTTTTAAGGCTTTAAGTGCATTTTTTTAATTATTATTTTAGGGGCTATTTTTCGGTGATGTGTGCTGCTGTATATGGGCTGTTTTTCGGTGATGTGTGCTGCTGTATATAGGCTATTTTCGGTGATGTGTGCTGCTGTATAGGGGTTGTTTTTTGGTGATGTTTCAGTTTGTAATGTTTTCGGCAATGGAGGGGTTTATGGGGTTGTGATTTTTGGCTAGGGTGTAGGAGGAGAAGAGAAATATTTGCTTGCTGTATGCGTGAATCAAAAGGCTTTTTTCTTGCTGTATGTGTGTGAGTCAGAGACCGCAAGGGTTGGGAGAGGTGGTTTTTTATAGGCAGATGAGGTAAGGCTACTCCTTGCTTGACAAGGAAAGAGATTTGCATTTAAGGGGGATTTGATTTAGTGTCAAATAAGGAAATCTAAGATTGATGAGGGACAAAATTAGTTCAATTTAGGAAGTCAATATATTTAATTTGTGTTGTTTAGGCATAATATTTGTTAAGTTGTGAATACAATATTTTTAATTAGGAATAATATTTTGTTGATTGATTTTAATTAGGCATGATTTTATTTAAAGTTTTATTTAATTTGGTTTATTATTTAATTAATATTTTATTTAATTAGGTTGTATTTTGAGGGCCTTGGGCGTGTGGGCCAAATGTGGTGGGATATGTGTTGTGTTGGTTTGGTGAGTGGGTTTGGGCCAAGGTTAAATGGTTCTAGGTTTTTTAGGCCAAAGGTGCTTTAAAACGGAGGTCCAACGAGTGAGCTTGGAGCAAAACAAGAGGATAAAATTTAACGAAATACCGATTCCCTTCCGACGACCTTTTCCCGCAACTTCCTCGACTAAAAAGGTAGTGCCTCCAAATGAGACTCATCATAGAGACTCACATGCAAAAATGTAATGCCTACACCCACACCTAGGGTGAACACTTATCCAGATGTTGATTTCCTAGAATCGACATCCATTGAAAATTAGAGTCAATATATCCTCTCAGAATCATATCCTGACTTGTTTATACAAGTATATAATTTTTCATTCTCTGAAGATACTTGAGAATATGTTTCACCGCTACCCAATGATCTAATCCTGGGTTGGTTTGAAACCTACTGACTACTCCCACTACAAAATAGATGTCTGGTCTTATGCATAACATAGCATAGATAAGACTTCCAACTGCTGAAGCATATGATATATGTCTCATCTCCTCAACTCTTTGAGGTGTCTTAGGAGACTATTCCTTAGAAAAATGAATTCCATGCCTGAAAGGTAAAATACCTTTCTTAGAATTCTGCATACCAAATCACACAAGAATCTTGTCGATATATGATGCTTAAGACATTGCTAACAGTAGTTTCTTGCGATCTTGAATTATCTAGATCCCAAGTACATAACTTGCCTCTCCCAAATCTTTCATTTGGAATTGGTTAGCTAGCCAGATTTTCATGTCCGATAATATCTTTACATCATTCGCAATGAGTAAAATCATCAACATATAACACAAGGAAAACCACCTTATCTTCAATGATGCGCTTGTAGACACAAGTCTCATCGATGTTCTACTCAAAGTTATAAGACTTGATCGTAGTATCAAACCTTATGTTCCAAGATCTAGATGCTTGCTTAAGTCCATAAATTGACCTTTGCGACTTGCAAACTTTTTACTTTTGACCTAGGGTAATGAACCCTTATGGTTGTACCATATAGATACTCTCATCAAGATTGTCATTCAAGAATGTAGTCTTGACGTCCAGTTGCCAAATCTCATAGTCATAATATACGGCAATGGAAAGAAAAATCCTGATGGATTTTAGCATGGCTACTGGCGAGAAAGTTTCTTCATAGTCAACTCCCTCCTTTTGGGTATAACCCTTTGCCACTAGCCTAGCCTTGAAAGTCTATACTTTCCATCTAATCCTCTTTTCTCTTTTAGATACACTTGCAACTTATAGGTTTTACTCCATCAGGTTGGTCTACAAGTTCCCAGACTAAGTTAGAGTACATAGACTCCATCTCGAGGTTCATGGCTTTGAGCCATTCTTCTTTATCAGTATCTTCCATTGCACTACGATAGGTTAATGGATCATACATACCATCACATGATGCAACAACTTGCACCTCTCCATTTCCTAGATAATGTTCAGGTTTGTCTTACAACCCTCCAGTACATCTATGTGGTATGGTATCATGATAAACTTGCATCTGAATTTCAGATGTAGAAGGTGTTTTATGTCTTTGTCAACATTTGACAATGGTGTATTGGTCGTACTAGTAAGTAACTCCTCAAGTAACACTTTACTTTGAGGTTTGAACTCTCTCATATAGTCCTCCTCAAGAAATGTAGCATTTGTCGACACAAATACTTTATTATCTTATGGACTATAAAAGAATCCACCCTTAGTTTCCTTAGGATAATCTGCAAATAGGCACACATGTGAACGTGGTTCCAACTTAGTAGTCTTGTTATTTAGCATATGTGTTGGACACCCCCATATGCGAAAATGTCACAAACTAGCTTTACGACCATTCCACAACTCTAAGGGAGTCTTAGGAATAGACTTCGAAAGAACTACATTCAGGATATACATTGCTGTTTGTAATGCATACCCCCAGAATGAACTAGGTAGAGTGCTATAACTAAACATTGATCTCATCATGTCTAGTAGGGTCTGATTTCTCCTTTCTGCAACACCATTTTATTGTGGTGTTCCAGGTGTTGTGAGCTGTGAAATAATTCCCTGATCAACTTAGAATTCCTCAAAATCTCTATCAAGATATTCTCCTCCACGATCTGATCGTAGAATTTTGATGCTTTTACCTAACTGGTTCTCAACCTCAGCACGATACTCTTTGAACTTTTCAATTGTATCTGACTTGTACTACATTAGGTAAACATACCAATATCTGGAATAATCACAATGAAAGTGTCGAAGTATTCATAACCACCTCGGGCTTTTACATTCATCGGTCTGCAAACGTCTGAATGTAGTAGCTCATGTGTTTCTTTGGCTCTTACCCATTTTCCAGTAAAACGTCTCTTAGTCATTTTGCCATCTAGACAGGATTCGCAAACAGGTAAAGTACCGAGTCTTAACTGATTTAAAACTCCGTTCTTAATTAGTCTATCTATCCGGTCAAGGTTAATGTGACCAAGTCTAAGGTTCCATAAATAAGTATCATCATGGGAAATCTTTTGCGGTTTAGTTTTAGATTTTTCAATCTTAAACATTTCAATATTAAGCAGTGATTCATGCATTAACGGTCTTAGTACATATAGATTATTCTCGGAGTTTCCCGTGCATATATTTAATCCATTTCTACTAATAATAACTGACTTATTATTAAATGAAATAGAAAAATCACATTCCATAAGTTTTGTTACATAAATCAAATTCCTGCGAAAACCAAGAATATATAGCACACCATTCAAACATAAATAACTCTTATTAAAATTCAAATTTGAAACTCCCACTGCTTTTGCTGAAACAACATCCATTGTCCCAACTCCCATGGTAAAGCTACCTTCAGCAAGGTCCCTCTATGAGTCCAGTAGCTGCAAAGAACAAAAAGCATGGTTAGTGGCACCAGAATCAACAATCCATATGGATTTGTCATCCTTCACCGAAAGAGACTCAATGACAAGTAAATCATATTTACATGTATTCTTCTTCTCTTTAAGCTCAACAAGGTATTTCAGATAAATCATTTTCCAATGCCCTTGTTGTTCACAATGGAAATATTTTCCTTTGGCATCGGTTTCTTTAGAGCTTTTGTTGCTTTTCTTTTTCATTGGTGTTGCCTTAGCCTTCCAATTGCCTTTCTTCTTCTTCTTTGCAGATTTAGAAGATTCGGTAATATTTGCCTCGGCATTGGACCTATGAGGACCCATCATGACGGAATCGTAATTGGTGAGCTCATTCAGCAGTTCAGTCAACGTAAAAGTCAACTTATTCACATAATAGTTTCTTTTAAACTGCAGGAAACTCTTCGGAAGGGTTTCCATGATCATTTTCACCTGGCTTTGCACATTGATACGTGCACCATGGGTTTTAGCCATATTAAGATGAGACATCATCCTTAACACATGGTCTCAGACTGATGTACCTTCATTTATTCTAGCGGTCAATACAGAGACTATTGCCTCATGTTGTTGCTGGTCTGAAGGTTGCCCAAACATGTTCTGTAGTGACTATATAATCATTGATGCTGTCGCCATAGGCTCATGCTGTGCAGCAAGAACCTCAGACATGGATGCTATAAAATAGCTATGGGGTTTCTTATAAGCTTTAATCCAATTATTATAGGCATTACGTGCAACTCTGCCAGCATTTGGTACTGGCTCAGGAGGACATTCCTTTCACAGACTAAAATAACATTCATGTCACTTTTCCATTTAACATAGTTTTTCCCGGTTAATTTTTCTTGTTGTTTGAGAATTGAGATAATTACAGATGCCATGGCTGAAAAAATAATAAACGCGCATTCAACATTAATTCGTCGCATATTAAAATTGTCAAACATTTAGGCATAAAATTAAACATGATGCATGATCAATGTATAATGAATTTGAAACCTAAAAGAATTACTATGCCATGGTTATATATCATTCCACAAATAAGTACCGCCGTAGGGTAGGTCTAGTATTCGCATGATAGATTTAGACATTTTCAATTGATTAATATATATGAAATAACTCTTATTCTTATATTAATCAACTATCATTATTTTGATCAATGAAGCCTTGATTAACAATTTAATCATTCCTTTGTGAGTGTGACCCATTATTTCGGAACCCTTGGACTTAACTAGTGAAGTGCCGCCGTAGGGTAGGTCAAATCACCATATACATCTAGAGTCCATATCCTTTTGAAATCCAAACCTGATATTGACCCAAAAATGGTACCATCCGTAGGGGGACGAAAGCAAAGCCGTCTCGAGGTGCCTATTGAATCTCACGTTTCTGGATAACAATGGAGATCGTGAGATATATTGTGGTATACCCTCCCACTCACTATTTTGAAGTGTAAGGTTTCTATCTCACTAGTATCTTATGAATCTTAGATTACGCTCAGTTAAAGTCATAACCTTATTAATACTAGTTGATAATTTAGTGATTTAACCAATTTCAACTCTTAAAATTTTATTCACAAGTCCCGATTAGTCTCTACTAACTAATTAACATAATTAAACTAATTTAATCAAGTTGCTTTAGTGATCTAATCAATTTAACTATTATTTATTAGTCCACTAATGGGTTTTAAAATTTAGAATTCAACGAACGGACCAAATGTCATTAAACCATTTAATCGATAAAAATATATTATTTATTCCAAAGGTACGTGGTATTGTATCCCGAGTGCAGACTATATTACCGTCCATTCTGAATCAGCTATGGACTTTACGTCCGGGTTTCCATCCGATATACCAAGGAAAATAATGTACTCATAAGGTCCATTTGTTTTTAAAACTTGAATTCGCAATTTTTAAACCTTTAAACCAATTAATCTTATTAATCCGTTTGAATGCATTTCATATTCTTATTTAACTTTTAAATTACATAAAATCATATTTTATGACTAGAATATCATGCATGTCTACATGTTATGGCATATGAAAATACAAGAGTAGGCACCCTAGGCTATATGACATGTTAATAAATAATTTAAAACATACATATATAACTAGGATGGGCCTAGCGACGCCAAAAGGTGGGTGTCACGACGCTCACAAACCTGTAAGCAAAATAATGCTAGGTCTGTGTCGTGTCGCGAAGTTAGGTTACCTACGTTGCAATGCGATCGAGGTAGTAGCCTCAGGTTGCTCTCACATGTGTTTCATGTCGCGACGCGCGAAGGGTTGCGTCGTGAGCTGGAAATTGCAAAAACATACATATTTCAAAATGTGTTGACCGGGCTCTTATTTTTCTATACTAATCTAATTCGTACAATAAATCCAAGGCATCATTGGGTCTTCAAATCTTGTTCCATGGAGTATTGTTGAGTTCTTTGCAAAATTTCTCCATCATAAGTCCTTTGCGGCATCGGGTCCTCCAACTTACAAATATGGTTACATAATGGACTTATTACAAAGGAAATAAACTTACAACACTTGAAAGAATATGACCTTATGGTCTTACATTTCCAATACTAAAAATAAGGGCCGGAAAAATTAACGATCAACACAATAAATTCATCAATGAACATTAAAACCATTCATCTCATGAATCTAATTGTACCTACTCATCACAACATGTATTTTAATAATATATATCTCATATAAATTATTAAAACTAAAATTAGAAGGGTTAAGAAAACTTTTCAACCTTAAGTTCTGATGCCAACTGTAGGAACGACTTTCCTTAATGCGGTGGAAGTTACTTGTGTGGGCACCGGCTCTGGTATTGATCTTTAAAATTTTCTTTGCCTTATCTCTTTGTTGTAGTAGACGAAATCAATCAATTGATGTCCAACACTTGGATCAACCACTCGATCTTTCGAACTATGACTCAAAACCAACAAACCGAAGTGTGGGCTTCACTCACAAAGATTAAACTCTAAACAATTTAGAGAATTAAGATGTCACAATGGTGCTTGGCTTTTGGAATTTCAAACACTCTCACAACACTTGTGAATGTTTGAACTTCTTCTCTCTTTTCTCTCTTTTGCACTTGTGTGAATGAATGCAAAAATGTTAACCTATGAAGTGAGAAAAAATGATAGAGATTATATTCTCTTATAAGAGCCAACTAACCTTGTCATTAAGCATCTAATGCTTTCTTGCAATGGCCAACACAAAAATATGAATGTCATACCAAAGCATAAGAAATGATAAGCTAAAGACAAGGACTTTGTCATTAAGCATCTAATGCTTTCTTTCAATGGAAAACACATAAATGTGGAGGCCATACCAAAGCATAAAAATGGATTAGCTAATGACAAAATTATTAGGTGCATACAAGCCACCTAATAGACATAATAAATTATAGAGCATGGCAAGCCATATGGCTTTGTCTCCAAGGTAAATAAAAATCACTATCTTAATATTGATTAAATTACCTTCAATTATTTTGTAGTAATTATCTCATAATTATTACTAACTTGATTATCTCATAATCAAAGAATTCTAGAAAACATTAAGTTAAACTAATTTAACATAGTCTTCATTTGTGACATTAAATATTATAAATCTCATTAAATATATATAAATATAATGTGAACATATTATTAGATAATCTAATTATATTAGGTTTGCTACAGTTAATCGAGCTAGCACGCTGACCAAATGGACCTACGGTTTTGAGCTCCAATAATTTCGAAATAATAATTAAACTCTTTAATCAAATATCATGAATTATTAACTCCGCATTATTCCACTAAAAACTCAAAGTTGTACTCCTGTTACCATAGATGGATAAAAAAAAACCGAAAAACTTCGGTGTCCATCGATATAGTCATAACATATGGATATAACCCTTCATGAATATCTCATAAATATAGTTGGGTCAAAAGTCCGTTAAACCTCTTTAAATATTTTGTCTCTTAAGCACCATTGATTCTATGATGAACAATTAATTCATAACAATTATGAATATAAAACTTTCTATTCGAAATAGAAAAGTTGAGTGCTCAAATTGTTCAAGTCCCGAATCAACTCTTAAAAGTGATATTCTTCTGCTTCTCGTAAGAAAAAGTGAATTCCAAATCTCTGTAAAACATTCCCAGCTACACACCAAATTGGGAATGCAACACCAGCCTCACCATAGTAAATCATAGGACATAGTCTGTCATGCAGCAGTTTGTAATACACTCATGATTAAGATCGAATCTAATGAGGGGAAAATATATCATTATTTACCGCCCCTTTGACCTAATATTTTGTATGATTTCTCGGGTTTTATGAATGTTTTGATGTGTTTTTTTTTATGTTTTGCAGATAAATAAATTTTTGGGACTCAATGGATTTAACTTGGGGCTAAAACGGTGAAAAACAGACAAAAATGGTAAAATTGGAATTTCACGTAGCGACTCGCACACTCTCTGCGTCGCGATGCACCGCGGTTACTATACTACCGACACTCGTCATCGTCACATCAGCGCCATGTCAGCACTTACGTCATCATTACTTCATCATGGCTTTAGCACAATAATTCACTCTACCGACACGTCATTCATTGCGTCAGTATGACGTCAGTGTCGTGATGCGTAAGCCTTCACGCGTCGCGACGCTGAGCCAACAATTTTGCCGACAACCACATGTCATCATCTCGTCAAACTCGCGTACACATGTCACAAATCAACGGCGCATCGCGACGCGCAATGACAAATTTTGCCTATAAATTGAAGCTGATTTCATTTTCCAAATTCATACTTTCCTTAAGGTTTCTATTAAGGATCTAAGGATTCTATCTTGTTTGTATTTATTTTTAGTATTTTAATTATGTATTTTTATTTCTAGTAGTAATAGTAAATTTACTTTATATTTCTTTTATATTTTGTAGTTAATTTCTGCTAGGGGAAGGGTCAAGCTTTTATTATGATAATTTAGATTAATCTCCTTTAAATTATAATATATAAATTATCTTAAAACCTGACTTAATTGGATACCGCCTTTAAGGTCGGTTGGACTTAATTAAATTGATTTTAACCTAACTAAATTGGATACCACCTTCATGGTCGGTTGGAATTAATTATAATATGACTAAATCAGGATACCGCCTATATGGTTGGTTGGTAATATCATGCAAATTTATATATTATAATAAGGGAGATTTCTAAATTAGAAATAGTAAAGGTGGATCCCCTAAACCTAGCATTTTATTTTTAATCTAAAGAAGTGATGAAGCACAATATTCACGAGTTTAATAATTGATTTTCATTATATAATGGGTAATACTTTAGGCTTGTTTATTGAATATTAAGCTTAATGCTTCTTGTTGCCTGATCACCAATAAGATTGATGCGGTAAACTTAAAATGAACTTGACGAAGGGATTTTAGGTTTCAGCCTTAGATTTAATAGTTCATGATCTCACCTTAGGGTAGATGTCCCTTTGGTAGATTTTCTTACAGAATAGACATATATCTGTCGGACAGGGGTAGCCACAATTGGAACTTAATCTTAATAAATTCATAGTTTCTTGGTTAACATAGACATATAGTTAATTGAGTTACTTTGGGTGTTTGCATCTGGCCATCGACAGAGGCTTTTGCATATCTTCGTGTTCTAAGTTAACAAACTGATTTATTACACATATATATAAGAGAATCAATTCACCATTAGAATAATATTGTGTGGAATCACAACCCTAGATGTTTATTTTCTTTATTATTAATTTCCATTGTTTTATTTTATTTATTTATTTATTTAGAAAATCCACATTCAACCAACCAATCAGTAATCATTCCTTTCTCCCTTTAATTAGATACCTGTAAATAAACAACATCAATAATTAATAACAGTAGAAATTAAGTCCTCGTGGGATCAATATTTTTATACTACTTGATCGATACGTGCGCTTGCGTAACATGTGTGATTTCACCGATCAGAATCCATATATGACCATCTATTAGATAAAATGAATTTCTTCGGTTAACGGATATTAAAAGAAATTCATATTTATCTGAGTCCAGTCCTATATGATCTCATCATACAAGGTGCCTCCATTCCCATGTCACTACATGAACGATCCCGGATCAAGGTCGTCATACAAGTATATAATGGACCGCAGCTATAGATAAACCATAAATAAAGTACCCTCTTTGTTTGCTCTCTATAAACAATTTAGATTACTAACTCAAGACTTAAATCCTCGTGTGCATCAAACATACACAAAGTCTGAAAGTACAAGAGTAATCAAGGTAAACAAGAGAATTTGACAATATGCGATATAAATCAAAATTTTTTGATAAAATGAATAATACATTTATTATTATTACAATAATCAAATCCGTTTACAATACATTAAGCTCTAGGACATAAATCCCAACAATAATGACATTTGGATCCTTAGCCCAAATTTGGCCCATATAGTCTGTCTCATACTCTCTAAGTCAAAGAGTCATTAACTTGGAGAGTAATCAATAAGTATGTCATCCGGAGTCTCCATGTCGTTTGGAATATTGATGCTACTTAGACCAGACAAGGGTTATGCTGTGTTTGACTGGACCAATCGAAGATCCTAGAGTCTTCAAGGTTGACATGACCAGATGAAGTTCTGTTAGATTTTCTAACCCGACGAAGGTCAACCTGACCTGACGGGGGTATTGAGGAATGTTCATGTCGACTTGACCAGATGAAGGTCCAGGATAATCTCCAAACAACTGGACGTGAAGAAGATCCAATGGATTCTTCAACATCGTCTGGACTAGATGAAGGTCCAAGTCTTACCATTTTTTGGACTAGATGAATGTCCATGTCTTCAACTTGACTTGACAAGAGTTAAAATGAATGTTCCTGTCGACTAGACTAGATAAAGGTCCATGATATCTCCAAATGATTGGACTTGAAGAAGGTTCAGGAGAGTCTTCAACATCGTCTGAACTAGATGAAGGTCCAGGTCTTCAACCTGACTCGACAAGAGTCATTGGGAATATTTTCATCTACTGGACTAGATAAAAGTCAAGGATAATCTCTAGACGATTAGACTTGAAGAAGGTCCAGGGGAGTCTTAAACATCGTCTAAACCAAATGAAAGTTCGGGTCTTCAACCTGACTCGACAAAAGTCATGAGGAATGTTCACGTCGACTAGATTGGAATGAAGGTCTTGGATAATCTCCAAATGACTAGATTTGAAGAAAGTCCAGGGGAATCTTCAATATTTTCTAGACCAGATAAAGGTCCAGGTCTTCAACCTGACTCGACAAGAGTCAAAGGGAATGTTCTCGTCGATTGGACCATATGAAGGTCCAAGATAATCTCCAAATGACTGAATCTGAAGAAGATCCAATGGAGTCTTCAACAACATCTAAACCATATGAAGGTCCAGGTCTTCAACCTAACTCGACAAGAGTCACTGGGAATGTTCCCATCGACTGGACCAGATGAAGGTCCAAGATAATATCTAAACAACAGGACATGAAGAAGATCGATGGGGGTCTTCGATGTCGTCTGGACCAGATGAAGGTCTAATTATTCTCTTTCATTATACCATTTGATTAATATCGACTAGACTCTTGATGACATATCAACAGAGAGCTATGTTGGTTGAGTCTCACTCTTGTCGACTGAGATAACCATGTCGACTACCATAACGTATCATGGTGTTGCTTGCATGCCTCAAAGGTCGGCCAAGGCAAGGACCGTGCTATATCATCTGAAGTATATATGATAGTCCTTTCAACTCTTCTGGACCAGAGAGAGGTCTACTGATGTCAACGAATCCATTTTGAAGTCGATTGAAAAATGGACAGTCACCCTGTATAATTGGGAAAAGATGTCCCGTATTGAGGGTGTTTCTCGATCGTCGTGGACGATCAAAAGTCAAAGGGTTTGTTACCACGTCGACTGAGGGAGATAGAATACTTCTTTTTTCATCTGAGCTATACAGGCACCTTTCTTTTTCGTTTAGAGAACATGGACGTTCTTCATCTTTGGAAGGTCAATCTCTCCCATGGGACTGTAATTATGTTTCTCAGCGAGCTAAAATATCCCTAAGATATGTCGAGACTCGTTCTCATCTATGCGTTGAGATCAGTTGGGCTCCATAGATTTGAGAAATGAGCCTTCATAGGCTTTAAGCCTTTGTCTGATTGTTCACAACTGTAACTCTATCAAGTATTTTGAGGTGGCTTTCGGTGGGAAAATGAAGCATCAATGGAGAGAAAAGCATAAGTGAGATCTGGAGGCTTATTTTATTCATTACAAGAATTCTCTCAAGTTTACAAGAAGGTATTCTTCAACCTTCTTCTCTTGTTCTCCAGTTTCTTCAATTTTTCATATAGTAGATTCAAACTATTCTTGATTAATTAGGCAATTTGATCCTTAGGGTCTTAGAAAGATTTAAGAAATTGTGTTTCAGGATTATGGTAGTTTAATCCTTAGGGAGTATAAATTCTAAGGACTTAGATATTTATAAGTTGAATATTATGTAGTCGTTTAAAACCAATGTCGACTAAGAGTTCAATAGATTCTAGTGATACCCCTATAATGATGTATGCTAGATCTTCTAATAGAGCTTCTAGGTCTCCCAATAAGTTGACTGGGGAAGAAGCCGGTTCTGAGTGGTCGTATGGATGTTTAGGTGACGTTGGGAAGCTGACAACAGCCGAGACAGGAATACCTAAGGATGTGATACCACTCTGGACCTTACCCGTAATGGAAGAGGCGAGTGGGACCCGAGCACTAGTGAACCAACTAACATATTTACCAAGAACTCTACCAGTTGAGTGACCGAACAGTTGATGAGGGAAATAAGACTGAGGTATAGGTTCCCTGAGTTGGTTGAGGTTAGGTTGGCTACGTTGGGTGAGAGAATCAACTATAAAATCAGGGATTCGGCCAGCTCCAGCTGACCAAACGTATAGGCTTCTACGAATGGTTTTTTTTCTGATGGGCTGAGGTTCCCAATACCCAGTTTGGCCCCTTCACATTTGATGCCGAACACTTAGAGGATACTTTTGTCAATTGAGTGTGTGGCATTCGAGCTGAGGATTGAATTTGAAATAAAAGATCATATGTACACATAGTACATCAAAGAGCATCTGATAGAGAATGGGAGATATCACTTATATCTTCGGTAAAAGAAGGAAAATCTAGTGTTGATGACCAATGATAGGGGAGACTGGTAGAAGTTCTAGTTCTTTGTGAGGAGATAGAGTATTTTTTGGTCAGCTAGAGCTGGCCGAATCCCTGAATTTTGGAGTCCGTCGAGTGAATGTTTTCTTCATTATTTCTTGCTTTACCACTTTTGTTAAATGAGGCTCATTTCTTCCTATTTTGTAGGTCCATTACGCAAGAAATCATTCGACATTACCAGCAGCGTCGTCTTAAACATGAAGTTCATCTTTAGTCTGCCTACTCTCGAAAGAAATTGAAGGTCTATTTTGGAAGAGAGAAGACTGAGGTTAACCCCAATATGGAAGAAGATTTTTGATACTGAAGGTACCTCTCTAGCCCTTAGTAAGCTTACTTTAGCATAGTAGTGGGCACTTGGACTTGTCGATTCCTCTACGGGAAACTTCTATTTTTAAAACTACTAACACCCGAAGAAATTTTATGCACATCTGAGATAATGTCAGACCGCTTCAAGCTACCATCTTTTGAAGAAATGAAAGCCTAGAGAAAGAACAAGCAGGCCAAAGGGAAGAAGCCGAGCCCTTGGAAATAGAGGTTCATGCACCTAAGTGAGTAGCGTTGACTAGAGCTCCATTTGTTTCACCAAAATAGTGGACCGAGATGACCCTGGCCACAAAGAAGTGAAAGGACATTGCCGAGCCAGATGAGGACTTGAAGAATGTTATCGTCAGGATTGTACATGGGTCGACTGTAATCTACGATGCATCAAGCCTCTCAAATTTTATTAAGGGGCTTCTTCTCGAATAAGACGAACATCGGCTGGCCGATCTAGGCCTCCTGAAGTGGATCAAGAAATTCGTAGCTCTGAATTACCAGGTAAGAATTCTTAGAGTTGTTTACTCTTTTTTTTTTTGAATGGACACTAACCGGGGTTTTTTAGGCTCTTGAATGTAACCTATTCGTCCACGAATACGTCAAGTCAAGTCAACGACGAGTCATGGACTTGGAGAAGTCTAATACAACTATTTGAAATGAGAATACTGACATGATGGCAATGTTTGAGGCTTCTAAGAATAAGGTGAAGAAGGCCGAGAAAGAAGTCGAGTCGCTCGAGCAACGCCAATGATGGTGTTGGAGTTGGTATTTGGAACGTCAATCTGAATAATGTATTGTACATTATATTTTATTATTTACTAATAAAATAACTAAGTTCTCATTTCAACCTTATTAATAGTAATGTCATTATACATATTGGTTTGATATATAAATATGATGAGAATGACATCTGTTGGATAATATGACCCATAGCGTCACTATTTGTACAGATCACGGTGTTGTTGTACAAATTAACTATGTAACAAGGAAATTGCACTCTCATCATTTGTGATTAGATCACCATAGATATATAAATGAAGAGAGGTCCCTATGATTAGTTCCTGGATTGAGAATGATATGAGACAGTATCAATCCCCGAAGGATTAATCATTAAATATCCCTAGCCGGAGTATTATCGAGACTGGACATCGATAATGCGGAATAGGCTAGTATTGCACTTGTGCGCGTTGTGAGGGCACAAGTGCGATAGGAGGTCGTGTTTCACCGATGGTACGGGAAACAGCTTCGCTCTGGATAGACCCTTCGGAATCCCATTGGTATTATGACTATGTGTCTATGGGAGGCCGAAATCAAGGTAGGTGTGTAAAGTCTTAACCTGAGACTTACATCGCTAATACTTACGATAATCGATAGACTTTGGTCTTGGTGGTACAGGGCTTTAACCGGTTCTGCGTACACCACTTCTGGGTTTATCAGAGAGTCGTAGTGTATTGGGTGTGATGTCAAGACGGAAGTATCACTTCAGTTATATTGGAGATGATGTCACGCAGGATACGACATTAGTGCTCTTAAGTGTTGCGCAACCATCGGGATATTATGACTAGGTCATGCATATCCGATTATAGAGACTAGTTACCAGACATCCGACATGTGCTTCGGACGGGGCAGACACTTATCCAGCCCCATCCCTAGCACGTGACTATCCGATACTGGGCCGATATACACAATACTACGGTATACTACGCTTGATACAGATCTATATATTCCTGTAAGAATATTTCTGGAGAATTGGGTAGGCATGGCGCTTTGCTAGAAGCCAACCTTGTCTTGTAAATCGGTATAAACGTAGTACGAGGTACTTACGTGTTCGGATAGTCCGACGACCGTATTTACTGCCAACATATCCGGAGATCTCATGGGTCGCTTCCTGAAGATTCACCGATGACGTATGACTCGCACTTTAATTAATCTGGGATTAATTCGATGAGAGAGAAAATTAATCTGGGATTAATTAAGGAGATATTTTATCTCGGATAAAATATAGTTAAAGAGAGAGAACGATTAATTTGGAATTAATCGATAAATTAATATATTCGATATATATTATAACGAAATTAGATTTCGACGCGGAATTGAAATTAGATTTTAATTCGGGCGAACAAATTAATTTAGAATTAATTCGTTAGCGACGTGAATAGTGAATTCGCTAGGCGTAATCATTTAATTACGATGCAACGGAAAATTCGTTAATTTGGAATTAGCGAACCCGAGCCCGGGATTGTTTGCGAGCGCATTCGCATTTCGAATTCGAGTGCGGCATGCAAGTCAAATCAAGCGTCAAAATCGCAAGTCACATCAAGCGTCAAATCACATGTCACTTTGAGTGATGTGACATTTGAGTGATTGATGTGAATTGATTTGAGGTGATAGACAAGCATTTAATGCTTTGCCTTTTGAAATAGAAAAAGTAAATGGTTTATTAAATATTTTTTGGAAATTATATAAACCTTTTACAATTTTTATTTTCTAACTCATTTTCTCTTTCTCCCATTTTAGGGTATTAGGCTTTTTGGAGCCAAAAACCTCTCCATCTTCTCTCTCGGTCTTGGACCGTTCTTCATCTCTTTTTCTGGTTTTCTGCCAATCAAAAATGGAGAAGCAAATATCTTGTTGCAAGATCTATGTGCTAGCACACTCTTGGAGTTATCCTAAGGTGATAGGGAAGTGAGTTTGTGAGCAAGGAATCACCTTGTGAAGCTTGGAGCTTGGAGCTTCCATGGAGGATCACCCATGGCCGAATAGAAGATGAAGAAACAGCACCCACGCCGAGCAGTCCACCTGTACGCAGTTCACTGCCGAACAAGGAGGAGCAGTGCGTTTTTCCATCTTCGTAGCATCCAACCGATCAATGTGAGTTTATTCCGCACCTCCTTTGACATGTATTCACTCGTTTTTTTGCATGATTTATGATCTTGGGACTTGATTGAAACTCAACAATGGTATCTTGAGCTATTGGTTGCATAAAACGAATTTAGGGTTCTTGAGCAAAATTTGGGGCTTTTTGATTTAAGCATGATTTTGACAAATTGTTTGTTTAAGAATGTTTGTATATGAATAACTTAGAGTTATATGTAATCAATTTGAAGAAAAATTAATTGGATTGATTTTCCCCAATTTGCTTATTGTTGGCCAAAACTTTAATTTGGGTAAACTCAATTTGAGCATCAAATGATTAAATTGTTTAGTATAGTATGCTTGAATGAGGTTGAATTGATGTTGTGCATAATCAATTTCATGAAATTTGGTTGGATCCATTTTTCCCAAAATTTTGGGCATGACAAATTTGGGTAAACTTGATTTTGAGCATGTTTAATGAAATTGGATGATTTAGAATGCTTAAATGTTGTTTAATTGATGATTGATTAGATCAATTTGATGAAAAAGTCTTTGGAACAATTTTCCCCAATTTGCTTGTGATGGCCGAATTTGGCAAGTGCCCTATTGTCTTGGATTTTGATTTTTTTTTTTGTTCATTGGATGACTTGGAAATCATTTAGGGATGTTGAATTTATGTTTAATTTGGTTCAATTGGATTGAATGTGATTTGGACATAATTTTCCCCTTATGGTCGAGACACTTGAAGCATGAAATTGGGTTTGATTTTGATTTAATTATGTTGGACATGATTAATTGATGTTAAGCATGATTAATTGGACAAATTTGATGTTTTGGAAACTTTGATTTGGGTAATTAATAATGCTATACACTTTAGGTAATTTAATTGGAAAATTTGAAATTTTTGAAATTAAATTATTGGGCTTAAAATTGGATTTGGGCCTCTTTAAGTTGTTATTGGGTTTATTGGACTTTGTTGTACAAAGTTGGTTTAGGCCAAAATTGGTTGGATCCAATTAGGCCCAAAACTGCTTCCAAAAGGCCCAAATGCGACTAATGGACCTTTAACGTTTAATTGGGCCTAATGGGCCTAAATTAATTTATGGGCTTATGGGGTAACTCCCGGATTGGACTTTGGTTGCGGGTTTGACCCGAGTTGACCAAAAGTCCACGCCTCAAGAAATTAATTAAAAGCCCATTGGACTTTAATTAAATTAATATTGGATATTAATCGGGCTTTGAGACCCGTAACGATTAAATTTGGAATTTAAGTCGTAAAGGTTTATTTTATAAAGTGTAATATTTAATTTGGAATTAAATAATGAATTAGAATTAAATGCGAATTAAATTGGATTTAATTATGTAATTTAATTTAATTCGTAGAAATCGTACTTTGAGTACGTGTTCGCAATACGAGTTTGACTCGAACAAAATCAAATCTTTGTTTGAACATTGGATGATCACTAATTATCAAGATTAATTAATTTGATTAGATTGATTGATAACATGCTTGTATGAATACATGGTTGTGATGCATGAATAATGTATATCGGATGGATATTAGAAGGGTGGGGCAATTTTAGAAATTGTTGTAATAAATTTGATTTATTAATTGGACCTGCGAGTCCAGCCTTATCTCCTATTTCTTTGTATTCTCTTCTCACCTATTCCCCTCAATGTAAGTGAGGTTTCTTTAGAAGTGTAGTGTAACGGGTAGAAGTAATACAATTGCTAGCTTGGAGAGAGAAAGTGAGAGATTTGATCTAGGATCAATGTGTAAAATATCCATCCGCATATCATTATTATTTTACATATGCGCTTTATTATGTGTTTAGAATGCATGTTTAAGGGTGTATGATGATGAGACCTTAACAAAGATAATAAATTGGTTGCCAATTTGCACGCGAAAAGCCCTCATCAAATATCATGCGTCTTTTCCTTCCATTGAGTGATTCTTGCTCAAGATCCTAGATTGGCATGGGTTGTTGGCCAAAGTCAAGCCCTTGTCCGTCGAAGATGTGTTTGAATCACGAGGCTTTGTTCCATATCGGTGTCGTGTCCAAGTTGTGGTTTGTTGGCCAAAGTCAAGACCACTTCTTGTCCATTAACATTGATTACGAAGCTTCCATGTCAATGGGTCCGTGCTTGACTGGGATCACTAGGTTTGTTGTGCCAAAGCTAAGGCCTAGTTGATTCAGAGGAAAAAGGTTAGGGTATACATTCGATGTATAGGCATATATAAGATATATGTTTGGGACTTGGATGTCCACCTACTGGATCTAGGAGTTGGATGAGATCCAATTGATCTTAGAGATCTACCTAGTTAATTATCATACAATTTGTTGGCCAAAGTCAAGATTGTGTGATATTTAACGGGATCCTAGCCCACTAGGAAACACGGTTTCCCGAGTACTCGACAGAGGGTTAGAGGCTCGACGAAAAATAGTGGGAGGCAAGAATTGAATTTGCAATACTCGTTCAATTACTCGCCATACGCGCTCATTTAAATTATTTCGTCGTTATATTAAATGTTAGTTGGACTAATATTAAATTGTTGTTTTAATAAACAGTTGGACTGTATTATACTTGATTATATATAATTGGATTATATTAATCAATATATTTGAATTAATTAATTTCAGTTTACAGTTGATTTTATAATTGGATTATAGTAATCAATGTAATTGAGGTTAATTAATTTGGATTATATTTGATTATATAGTTGGACTATTATAATCATTATAATATATATAGTACCACTAATCGTCGATTAAATAGTTGGACTATTGTAATCTAGATAAAATTGAAAAGTTGGATATTTAAAATATAATCTGGGATTAAAATATTTTAAATGATTTAATTTTCAAATTGGGAATAAATAATAGGTTACTTTATTTGATAAAATAACTTATTATACCTTAAGCCCAAAATTAAGCAAAATAAGTAGAGCATAAAATCTTTGGAAGATTTATGTGATGATGACTTTAGTGCTTAATTTAATATACTTGTCATAAATCTAATTTTAGATTTAAGAAGTATTAAAATTGCAATTTATAATTCTTGGAGAATTTAATTGACTATTCTAGAGGAGATAAAGTCAAAGTTTGCAATTGGGCATGTAGCACGAGGTGCACATCGTTTCGATATTCCGAAACCCAAGGCTTGGCCAAAGGTTTGTGAAATATTGAAAGGATAATTGGCATATCCCAAAGTGACTACCATTTGGATATGGAAGACACGAAGGAATTAAAGAAAGGGCGAGGCTCTAACTTTAAAAATATTTGTCAAAGTTATGTTCACTACTAGTATTGAAATTGGATTTTAAATACTTAATAAAATATATGTATTGATGTTCAGAATCCGCTATGAGCTGGATACTGACTTGAAGCCGAGATTTCTCTGCGAATCGGAAACGGGACGAAAGTCGCTGTTTCGACCGTAGATACCTAAGTTTAGGAACTACCCTTCCGGTATGTACTTGAATTAGGAACTGTTATTATGTAACTAGTTTGACTAGAGACATTATCTCTATATCAGTGTTTAATCCATTGTGGATAAACCTTTATATTCTAGAACACTCAGTGTTTCATTATATAAAGATGATACTGAGATAAACACATTAGATGTGAATAACAGAATTTATATTTTGAATATAATTAAAATCTCAAACATATAAAATGACAAATAAATAGCTCAAATTGATTTGATCAATAGAGACTTATTTGTGGCATTGTTGTCTGGGACACAATTATACAAGACTCGTATATCCACACTTTTGAAGAGTGGATACTAGGACTGATTTGACTATTCAAATAAGGTCTGCGAATCTAGTTTATTAGGTAAAGTACCTAAAATACTATTTGCTTGGTAATAGTAAAAGGGCCACCGATCTGTTAGCCCTATTCATGGTGAAGTAAGTGGGCCCATGTCTAGCTAGGCTAGATGTAGACATGAATATTTCGTGACCTTAACGGATGTGACATCACGTTATGGTTATGTTTTTTCTTTTGAAGAACAGAAATCGTAAACTTTTAGAGTTTCGACACGAAATAGACAAACAGATCGGCTATAGTATTATACCGTCACGGTAAGACCGTAATGGAAAATACTTAAGCAATAAGTTTCTTATATACTTGAAAGAGTATAGTATTCTTTCAAATGAGGACTCCTCCCGGAACACGTCAAAGTGACGGTGTGTCCGAACGGATTAACCGAATCATGTTAGACATGATAAGGCTGATCATGAGTCGCTTTGAGCTACCATTTCCTTCAACGGATAAGTTTTAACAGTGCAATAACTTATTTAGAATAAGGTTCCATATAAATCTTTTTGACAGATGTCATATAGGATATGAACAGGGAAGAAACGAGGTTTCTCATTCCTGATAATTTGGGTATGCCAGGCATAACGTTTGGATGATACCAAACTAAGGACCCAAATTGGATAAGTGCCAATATAGGTTATCCTAAGGGAAACCTTAAGTATAGTACTTATAAATCTCACATGAGAATAATGTGATTGTTACTCAGCATGCAGTTTTTCTGAGAGGAATACCGATATGCAGTGGTCAGTGGGAGGACAGTGATACTCGATGAAAATCGGAGTAATACTGTTCAAGGCACAAGGTCCGTAATGGAACACAAATAGTTCATCAATGATGAATCTGTACCATTAATCTTCGAATACACAAGAACGGAGTAGATCGGATAGAGTCAGAAAACAACCTAGGGTATGGGTTTCTGATCTAACCTCATAAAGATGTCAATCTTATGAAGGTATACCAACCGACTACGTTTTGAGGAAGTGATACAAGGTATCGACTCCCTATTATGGCAAAGTGCCATGAGTCCGAAATGGATTCCATGTATAACAACTATTGAATACTAGTTGTTGTACCACAAGGCATTGTGCCTATTGGTACATTAAACCTCTTCAAGGAAGACATACATGGAAGGCAACATACCAACGTACAAAGCTGGGCTTTTGACGGAAAGGTATCGTTATCAACATTGTGTTAATAACGGTTCAACCTTTTACCTGTTGCCATGGTAAATCCATTTTGAAGATGCTTGTTGATAACTGCATATTTCATTTATGAAATGTGTCAGTTGCAGATCAAAATCGCTTTCCTGAAAAGGAAACCTTTTGGAGGATGCTTACAACATCCTGACGATTTTGTATAACCGACAAACAAGGTTTGCGGGTTATTCGATCCATGTTTGGATTGAAACAAGCATAAGGTTCTTGGAACTGACGTTTTGAAATAATCATAATGGTTTATGATTTGACTCAAAACGAAATAATTCTTGTGTATATAAGGAGGTTAGTGGGAGAGCACTGATAATGAAATTCCCATAAAGCAATCGGTGAAAGCTTGGCTTTCATAAGAAATTCTCCGTAGAATTCTGGGGAGTAACAACCTTTATTCAAGGAATAAAGATCTACAGGGATAGATTTGGAGTTGTTAACACTCTCTGGAAATTGTACATTTAAAATGTACTTGTATTGGTGTCTCATACGCTTCGAGCATATGGAGTCACAATCGGGTCAATCCATGTGATAGTCACTGGATTGAAGATTAAGACATCTGTTAGTATCTGAGAGAACTAAAGATGCTGTCTTAAATTATGGAGTAGGAGAACTTGAAGTGACTAGGATCACTGTTGCAAGTTTCCAAACCGGTAAATACTGCGGTACTATAAAGTTTGAACACTGGGACAGTGAGCTGGAAATCTTCCGAGCAAGATAACTGTTGCCGAATAAACAAAATGCGGATTATTGCTGCAGCTGAGGCAGCAATAGAAGCCATTTGGATCAAAAATAAATCTAATTAGATTAGATATAGTTCTTTTAGCAGCTGAGCTAGGCGTCAGCACAGGCTAAGGAATTAAAGGTCTCATCGACGATCCAGATATATACTTCTATATCATCTAATTCGTTCGGATCATACATCGTGGTGATGTGATGATCGTATAAATCACGTCAGGCGATTATCAAACAAATCTGCTGACGAAAACCTTTCCTCAGCAATTTGAGCGAACCATACATAGTTCGGGTGTTAGACACTCGAGTGACTGGCTATGTGCCAAGTGGGAGATTGTTGGATAATATGACCCATAGCGTCACTATTTGTACAGATCACGGTGTTGTTGTACAAATTAACTATGTAACAAGGAAATTGCACTCTCATCATTTGTGATTAGATCACCATAGATATATAAATGAAGAGAGGTCCCTATGATTAGTTCCTGGATTGAGAATGATATGAGACAGTTGTAGACAACAGAAATCTGGGCGACGCTGTTCTAGGCTCGCGGCCTAGTTGGGAAGTACGAAATAACATGGAGTCGCCACCCGGTGTGAACCGGGACAAAGATTTAAGGCCGCACTCACCCCTCGCAAGGGAAGACCTCAAACCGTTGGGTTCGGAATGGTCCCTTACTTATGTCACTTGTGATGATATGATTTGTGCAATAAACTAACCGAATCTATTCAACATCCATGCTCAAGGGTACTTAGATCTAACATGCTTTCATCCAAATAATTCCACGCAATATAACACAACGAGCATATTGAACCATTCAATTGAAATAAACAAATAACTATTTGAATATAAACATAAACTAAGCAACCTATCATGCATAAAACTAACATTATCACGCTTTGACAATAAATAATAAACTAGGACAAATCATGCTTTAAACAATAGATAAGTAACCTACAAACTATAACATGCTCAAATACAAATTTGGATGAGACGAGATACATGTATCTTAAGTGGTACGTGGCATTGTATCCCGAGTGCAGACCATACTACCGTCCATTCGGAATCGGCTATGGAATTTACGTCCGGGTTTCCATCCGATATACCACAAAAGGGAACACACATCCCGCTCATCCAACAATCACATCATGCCTCAAACGACTTTCATGCAATAATATTTTTTTAAAATAAATAAAATAAACGAAAGATGATAAATAAAAAGGTGCCCTCAGGTCTAACCTCTTTTGTCGTCTCTCGAAAGTGCGTTACACGGCCGTCGGAAGGGTTGTTGCTCCGCAACTTTTCTGGTTCACTAATCCAACATCTTTCCTCGCTGTTTCGCTGTTCGGACTGCTGTTTTCACTCCGTTTCGCTGCTGTTTTTGTTGTATTTTCTGGTCACTGTTTTGGGGTAATTTAGGGACTGTTTTGGGTTACTTTGGGGACTGTTTTGGTCGGCAGTGGGCAGTGAACTCAAGGGTGTAAGGCTTATGGTGCGTGAATGATTTATGAGTGGTGTGCATTGGGTGGTCAGTTTGTGCGTGGCATATGTGGACTGCTGGTGGCGTTCGTTGAGAGCCTTAGCGTGAAGGCAGACTATTTACGTGAATTCGTGGCTTAGGTCATGAGCGTTAAAGGGAATAAGGTTTGGTCACGGCAAGAAAGGGTTGATGATGCGTTGAAGGGTAGTCAATGTGCCAGGTGCGTGAATTGGCTTATGGAGCTGGACGAGTGGTGCGCTTGAGTGAAGTGATTGTGAGGAGGGGGGTGAGTGAGCTGCTTGAGAGTCATTAGGGCTTGTCGAGAGTGTATGGTGAGAGAGAGGGCTGCTGTGAAGGGTAATGGCGTTGTGGAGACTGTGAGGCGCTGAGTGGATCATGGCATCTGACAGTTTAATAAGGGGCGGCAGTGGTTTTGTTAGTGGCTTAAGGGTTGTACATGGGAGTTGCTACGTGTTTAGGGCGTCTTGATGAAGGAGGCAGGTGGCTTCTGGATTGAAGGTTGCGTGAAGGGCTGATTTGTTAGTGTGTTTTTGGAGGTGGGTTGCTGGTTTGCCGTGAGGCAGTGAGTGGTGTCGAATGGGAGGGCTGTGTGGCTTCAACGTGGAGTTTGTGTGGTTGCTCGGCGTGAAGGGCAATGTGAGGCGGTTGAGTGTGGGCTTATGGTGAAGGGAATGATGGTCGTGAATGGGAGCAGGGTTGAAGGGGAGATCCAGCCAGGGCAGTTTGCTGTTGATTAGGGTTTAGTTTCTTGTCATTTTTTTTGGTTCTTGCCGTGAGTGGAGCTAGGGTTATTTTGTTTTGGGCACTGCCGAGTGAGAGAGTATGTAGAGAGGAGGAAGGAGAGGCTTTGTGGCGTGAATGGGCGTGAGGCTAGCTGCTGTTTTGTGAGGTGAGGCGTGAAGCAAGGGGTTGTTACGTGGCTAGGTGTGAAGAGGCTATGCGTGAAGGTAGTAAAGGCTAGGTGGCGTTGTGGGCATCACGTGAGGGCTGAATGGGTCATGGTAGGTGCGTTAGGGGCAGTTGATGATGAGTTGAAGGGGAAGTTACGTGGGTGATATGCTAGGTCAGTGGCGTGAAGAACCCAAGGGCTACGTTACGTGTGGAGCAGGCGCGTGAAGGCAAATTGCCTGAGGTGATCTGTTGAAGGAAGCTTTTGATGCGTGGAGGGGGCAGGGGTTTATGCGGCTTATGGAGGGTTTTAGTTTGTGAACGGGCAGTGAATTCTTGGGTTATTTTCTTTGTATTTTTTTGTTATTGTGAGATTGAGTTGGCCATGGTTTGGTTTGTGTGGAGAATGGTTATTTTTATAGGCCAAGGGAGGAGGTTTACCTTGTTGGAGAAGGAATATGATTTGTGTATTAATTGGGGATATCTTTTAATTTAGTATATGATAAGGAAATCTTTTAATTAGGGGAATTGATTTGATTTGTTCTTTTTAATTAAGGATATGATTTATTTAAATTGGTAGGTGATTTAATTTAAATTAGGAATGTTATTTATGGAATTTAATTTGAATATTTTAATTTGGAAATGAATTTTAATTTGTGACATGTGTTTTATTAATTTAATTGGATTTATTTAGTTTGTGACATGTATTTTAAATGTTTTAATTATTTAATTTTGAGATGTTTTTAATGGGTTTGGTGTGTTTTAAAAAACAGAGGTCCAACGAGCAACCCGAAGCCAAACAACGAGGTTAAATCCAACGAAAATTCAATTTTCCAACTTTACCCTTCCAACGTCCGTTTCCCGCGACTTTCACAACTAAAGAGGTAGTGTCTCCATACGAGACTCATCATCGCGGCTGATATGCAAAAATGCAATGCCTACAACAGTATCAATCCCCAAAGGATTAATCATTAAATATCCCTAGCCGGAGTATTTCTGATCGAGACTGGACATCGATATTGCGGATAGGCTAGTATTGCACTTGTGCGCGTTGTGAGGGAACAACGGCATAGTTCTTCTCATATATAAAGTATTGGATACTTATGCAAGTGCATAGGAGGTCGTGTTTCACCGATGGTACGGGAAACAGCTTCGCTCTGGATAGACCCTTCGGAATCCCATTGGTATTATGAATGTGTCTATGGGAGGCCGAAATCAAGGTAGGTGTGTAAAGTCTAACCTGAGACTTACATCGCTAATACTTACGATAATCGATAGACTTTGGTCTTGGTGGTACAGGGCTTTAACCGGTTCTGCGTACACCACTTCTGGGTTTATCAGAGAGTCGTAGTGTATTGGGTGTGATGTCAAGACGGAAGTATCACTTCAGTCATATTGGAGATGATGTCACGCAGGATACGGTATTAGTTGCTCTTAAGTGTTGCGCAACCATCGGGATATTATGACTAGGTCATGCATATCCGATTATAGAGACTAGTTACCAGACATTCGACATGTGCTTCGGACGGGGCAGACACTTATCCATTCCAGCCCCAGCCCTAGCACGTGACTATCCGATACTGGGCCGATATACACAATACTACGGTATATACTACGCTTGATACAGATCTATATATTCCTGTAAGAAT
The DNA here is from genome assembly GCA_019454045.1 of Zanthoxylum bungeanum. Taxonomy (NCBI): domain Eukaryota; kingdom Viridiplantae; phylum Streptophyta; class Magnoliopsida; order Sapindales; family Rutaceae; genus Zanthoxylum; species Zanthoxylum bungeanum. Next base: position 230,512 of record SKCR01030722.1, on the reverse strand, counting down.
ATTTCTGGAGAATTGGGTAGGCATGGCGCTTTGCTAGAAGCCAACCTTGTCTTGTAAATCGGTATAAACGTAGTACGAGGTACTTACGTGTTCGGATAGTCCGACGACCGTATTTACTGCCAATCCGTAGTCCGAGATCTCATGGGTCGCTTCCTGAGATTCACCGATGACGTTACTCGCACTTTAATTAATCTGGGATTAATTCGATGAGAGAGAAAATTAATATGGGATTAATTAAAGAGATATTTTATCTCGGATAAAATATCGTTAAAGAGAGAGAACGATTAATTTGGAATTAATCGATAAATTAATATATTCGATATATATTATAACGAAATAGATTTCGACGCGGAATTGAAATTAGATTTTAATTCGGCGAACGAATTAATTTAGAATTAATTCGTTAGCGATGTGAATAGTGAATTCGCTAGGCGTAATCATTTAATTACGACGCAACGGAAAATTCGTTAATTTGGAATTAGCGAACCCGAGCCCGGGATTGTTTGCGAGCGCATTCGCATTTCGAATTCGAGTGCGGCACGCAAGTCAAATCAAGCGTCAAAATCGCAAGTCACATCAAGCGTCAAATCACATGTCACTTTGAGTGATGTGACATTTGAGTGATTGATGTGACATTTGAGTGATTTATGTGAATTGATTTGAGGTGATAGACAAGCATTTAATGCTTTGCCTTTTGAAATAGAAAAAGTAAATGGTTTATTAAATATTTTTTGGAAATATATAAACCTTTTACAATTTTTATTTTCTAACTCATTTTCTCTCTCTCCCATTTTACGGTATTAGGCTTTTTGGAGCCAAAAAACCTCTCCATCTTCTCTCTCGGTCTTGGACCGTTCTTCATCTCTTTTTCTGGTTTTCTGCCGATCAAAAATGGAGAAGCAAAGATCTTGTTGCAAGATCTATGTGCTAGCACACTCTTGGAGTTATCCTAAGGTGATAGGGAAGTGAGTTTGTGAGCAAGGAATCAACTTGTGAAGCTTGGAGCTTGGAGTTTCCATGGAGGATCACCCATGGCCGAATAGAAGATGAAGAAACAGCACCCACGCCGAGCAGTCCACCTGTGCGCAGTTCACTGCCGAGCAAGGAGGAGCAGTGCGTTTTTCCATCTTCGTAGCATCCAACCGATCAATGTGAGTTTATTCCGCACCTCCTTTGACATGTATTCACTCGTTTTTATGCATGATTTATGATCTTGGGACTTGATTGAAACTCAACAACATCAACCTTAGAATAGTCATGTAGTAATACTGGACACTAGGTGGTCCGATATTGGGGTAGTATTACTATTATAAACTATTCTTAAAGTAAATTTTCCTAGTCATTGATTTTGGAATACGGTCTAATTCCTATAACCTAGAAGACTAGCAGATGTCGTATATTAGAATTGGAGTTCCAATGGTGTAACTTGATGTACCATGAGCAAGGGAAGCTTGTATAGACATATGGGTATTCGTTGACCGAATACTAAATAACTCACAAGTGATTCCTAATAGTTAGAAGTACACACCACCGTCAATAGGAATCTTCTCGAGTCGAGTAGAATATGTGATCCTTTTACTATAGGATAACATTGATTTTTGTGTGTGATCCTCGATACTTTGATGCCATATATGTCATAGACTTTTAATGGTCTGACAACTAAATGTTTGTTGGGTGTGGACCGATACACTCATTAATCAAATGTATACCAAGATAGGATCTGTTATCCCGTATGTGTACCATAAGGTTTGTTGGGTGTGGACCGATACACTCATTAATCAAGTGTATACCAAGATAGGATCTGTTATCCCGTATCTATGAGAGTAAGTCATGACTCTTAAGACTTTGGCCAAAGCCAATCATTTATGGTGGATTGCATATATCGGTGTTTTGATTTTTTGTAAAGAATCATGGATATGTCGATAATATGAGATGTGCGCCTCAGAAACTTGACGGTGTAATCTATATTTCCTAAGCACAACTTGGATTTGATTAATGGAAAGTGGTAGACAATCAAGTAATCAATTGGTTAGACCTTTATCTTGATTTAATTGGATAAAATAAAAGTGGTAGTTAAAGGTGATTAGTCAAACCTAATTATACATATTTGGATAAATTTGATTAAGCCCCATAAAATTTGATTAGAACTTTTATTAATTAAAAATTACATAGGCTTCATTGTAAAAGGAAAGTTTTGAGCAAGTTTTTAAACAAGGCAAAGCAAGCTAAAACAACCATTTATGGAAATAAATAATTATTACCTTAAGTAAAGTTTTTGAGAGAGAAGTTTCGAAAGTTTTTGACAACATTTCAACAAGGAGAAGAAGATTAGATCTTGGAATCAAGTTTGCTAGCTTTAGAAGATCTCTACAATATTTCAAAAAGTAGAAGAATATTAGATCTTGGAATCAAGCTTGCTAGGTAAGTTTGATTTTTTCTAAAGCTATGTTTTCATTAGTAGTTATTATTAATGAAACATATAGTGATGTATTATGTATTGGACATATAATAATATATCTTGATGTTGAAATTAGGCTAATGAATTGTGTATGAATGCTTTGGAAGCATAAACACAATATGCTTGTGATTGGGTCAAAATGTTCATGTTGGGCATGGAACATAAAATTAGACCTTGAAACTCTATATGAAAGTTTGGAGCTATGGCTAATATTCTAGAATCACTTGAGTACTTTTGAGTTCCTAGAATTGTTCACTTCATTTTGGGATTCTAATTTGGTTTGTGTTTTAATTCAAAGAAATACATATATGTATTTAGAAAATATATATATTTTTTGTATAACATGTGTTGATGTTGGTTTTGATATTAAAATTATTTTTGGGTTATTGAAAGTGTTTAAGAAAAGTGTATAAGGAAATTAAAAAAAATGTTTTGTTAGGCCTGATTTTCTCCCCTTTTCATTTTTCTGGACTCCGATTTATCCCCGATTTTTTCCTATACACTCATAATGAAATATAGTATTCCATTAAAATTTTTAAAAATACACCCATGCTTAATTACCATGGGTTAGACCCATTTTCGCTGTGCAGGGTACCGATCCAATCTTGGGGGTCCGACATCCACCTCAACAGAACAATATTATAACAAGTTTTAACCACACAACACATGTTATATGTTTGACATGTATTTGAATCCATGACTCTATAATTTTAATTTCATTATGCATAAGTCATATTAAATATATATTGCATGTTTTAAATCAAAATTTTTATTTTAACCCAAGCATGTTAATGACTTGATTGTCGTAAATCTCTCATGATTAGGTGATTACTTTTAAGTAATAGTATTAATAATGTCGGAGTACTATTAGATGGTCTGTCTTGTCAATACAGAGATGAATGAGTTCTTATTACTTATGCACAATACTATCATTATTGTGAGGGTATAAATGGTCGGAACTTTGGTTGCTTCGGTAAAATATTAGATGTAGCGTGATGAGTTGACGTGGTCACCCAATACCATCATTATTGTGAGGGTGTACTTATGAAGCTCTTTATTGCAAATTGATAAGTATACACCTAAAACACGTCTTAATCCAATACCGTCATTATTGTGAGGATAAAAAATGCTTCATGACCAAACTTATGAGTCACATGAATGTGATTGATTTTTGAGGTCTACCTAATGAGTTTATGAAGGCCAAGACCGTCATTATTGTGAGGCTGGAGTAAATGTCATGGGATCCACTTTTCGCTATGAAATTTTGATTGTCAAATTTCTATTTTTCTGTTAAGGGAGATTATGGGATTACGTAAAGTAGTAGGAGGGCACTAATATATTTAAAATCCATAATCGTATTAGTGTTTATATTGAAATGAAAATCTTCTTCTAGTGTTTAATTGTTGTCTTGTAGAAGGCTGTCACAAATCCATTAGGGCGACTTTTGGATTCCAATAAATTGAAAGGAGCTAAGAACTACTTTGAGTAGGAGATGAACAATTGCATTATCTTGGAGTCAAGAACGATTTAGCTATGTGGAGATCAATCCAATGTTTGTCAACATTATTCATGATTTGCTTAAACAGTACATAGATGTAACAATTGCTTAGAGCATTATGAAAACACTCAAGGAGTTGTTCAAAGCAAATCAAGAAATTGAGATATATTGGAGGGCGAAGGTGTTGGGGTGGATGTGGGACCCGTAGGGTCGGATCGGTACCCCGTGCAGCAGAAGTGGGTCTAACCAATGGATATCAAAGATAGATGTATTTTTAAATTATTTTATAGAATACAATTTTTAATTATGAGTACATAGGAAAAAACGGGGATCAAATCGGAGTCCGAAAACCCTGGAACAGAGAAAATGAAGTTTCAGCGCTAATGGGCCGTAGCTGTCGACGTGTCGCGACGCTCGGGTTTGAGAGTCGCAACACCCAATCTATGAATGCTCAGCATCGTGACATGAAATGATGAGCATCGCGACTCCATAAGCTCTAAGAGTTAAGTGTCGCGATGTTGGAGATCTGTGTCGCGACACTACCTTGTGTAAAATATTGGCAGAGAGCATTTTTGCCTTTAATCCAATTCTAAACACTTCTAATTTTCTCCAAACACTTCAATACACCTAAAAGTCCAATTTTAACATCAAAACCAACATCAACACATATTATATAACAAATATACATGTAATCTAAATACATATATGCATTAGTTTGAATTAAAATATAACCCAAATTAGAATCCCAAAATAAAGTGACTCATGAACAATTATAGGTCACTCAAAGGTGGTCAACTGATTCTAGAATGGTAGCCATTGGTCTAAGCTTTCATCTAGAGTTCCAAACTCTAATTTTATGTTTAATGTCCAACATGAACATATTTGACCCAATTACAAGTATTTTGTGTTTATGCTTCTTAAGCATCCATACACAATTCATTAGCCTAATTTCAACTTCGAGTAATGAAAACATAGCTTTAGAGAATATCAAACTTACCTAGCCAACTTGATTCCATGATCCAATCTTATTCTCCTTGTTGAAATATTGTAGAAAAATTCCTAAACTAGCAATGTTGATTCCAAGATCCAATCTTTTTCTCCTTGTTGTTGTAGAGAACTTCCAAAGCTTCTTTCACCAAAACTTTACTTAGGCTAATATCTCTAATTCTTACTTGTTTTAGCTCTCTCAAGCTTGATTAAAACATTGCTATAGCTTGCCTTTTATAGCAAAACTTATGTAATTTTTATTTAATAAAAGTTATTATCAACTTTTATGTGGGTTTAATCCAATTTATCCAAATATGAATAATTAGGTGTGACTAATCACCTTTGTCAACCACTTTGATTTAATCAAATTAAATATAGACAAAGTTTAACAAATTGATTAGTTCATTGTCTACCACTTTGATTTAATCCAATTAAATCACGCCAATAAACCTATAATTATATATTTGTAACTACAAAAATATCTTCCATTAGTAGAGATATTTATGAAATTACAATAAAGCCATTGTGTGATTTTGGATTAATCCAATTGGGTCAAAGTAAATAATTAATGTTATCCAATAACACTAATTATTTTAATTGATAATTATAATATCAAATATGATTTATTACCAAACATTATATGTTACCCAAGTGCTCAACGTGTACATTTCATATTGTGGGACTCTCTAAGTCAAGACACGTTCTCCATATAAGCCTATCTTATATTTACGCAATTTAGCCACCTTCGAATTCACGAAGAACACGAAGGGACGTTCTGAACTATACAAGTCGAGGCCATCACATATATTTAACAATCCCTCAATCGTAGGCTATTTGAGTTGTTCTTATGAAACATAGATTACGCAGTCAAGTGTCCGAGGCGCACATCTCATATGGTCGACATGTCCATGATGTTTTACAGCTATATGCGTCCAGAACACGATTACTGATATATGGGTCCAGCCTAGGTGATTGGCTTTTGGTCAAAGTCTTAAGAATCATGACTTACTCACATTGAAACCTAAACCCCTTAGGGTACACTTACAGACCGACATATCATATCTTGATACGCATTTGATTAACGAGTGTATCAATCCACAACCAACGATTATCTAGCGGTCAGACCATGAATGGTCTCTAACATATATGATATCAATGTGTGGAGGATCACACACAAAATCAATTATATCCTATAGTCAAAAGATCACATACTTTACTAGACTCGAGGAGATTCCTGTTGGCAGTGGTGTGGACATCCAACTATTAGGAATCCCTTATGAGTCATTCAGTATTCGATCAAGAGAATACCCACATGTCTATACAAGCTTCCCTTGCTCATGGTATATTAGGTTAAACCATTGGAACTCCAATTCCAATATACGACATGTGCTAGTTTTTTAGGTTATATGAATTCGACCGTATTCCAAAACCAACGACTAGGAATATATACTTTAATAATAGTTTATAATAGTAATATTATCCCAATATCGGACCACCCAATGTCCAATATTACTACATGACTATTCTAAGGTCGATGTCATTCTCAGTATATTTATATATATATATCTAATATGCATTATGACATTACCATTAACAAGGTTGAAATGAAAATATAGTTATTTTATTAAAAAATAATAAAATATAATGTACAATACATTATTCGGATTGGCGCTCCAAGCACCAACTCCAACAAACTCCCACTTTCTTTGTGCCAATACGGATGGTACCATAGTCCCATTTCATGCACATGTTTATCGAATAACTTAGGAGGTAAGGCCTTAGTAAGTGGGTCTGCTATATGTAGGAACTGACTTTCTTTCCTTAACGCGGCAGAAGTTGCTTGTGGTGGCACCGGCTCCGGTATGGATCTTTAAAATTTTCTTTGATTTTTCCCTTTGTTGTAATAGCCGAAATCAATACTTTGATGTCCAACACTTGGATCAACCACTCAATCTTCTGAACTATGACTCGAAACCAAAAAACCGAAGTGTGGGCTTCACACAAAGATCAAGACTTTAAACAATTTAGAGAATTAAGATGTCACAATGGTGTTTGACTTTTGGAATTTCAAACACTCTCACAACACTTGTGAATGTTTGAACTCTCTCTATTTTCTCTCAAATGCACTTGTGTAAATGAATGTAAAATGTTAACCTTAAGAAGTGAGAGAAATGGTAGAGATTATATTCTCTTACACAAGCCAACTAACCGTGTCATTAAGCATCTAATGCTTTCTTGCAATTGCCAACACAAAAATGTGAATGCCATACCAAATCATAAGAAATGGTAAGCTAAAGACAATGACTTTGTCATTAAGTATCTAATGCTTTCTTTCAATGGCAAACACATAAATGTGGAGGCCATACCAAAACATAAGAATGAATTAGCTAATGACAGAACTATTAGGTGTATACAAGCCACCTAGTAGACATAATAAATTGGAGAGCATGGCAAGCCATATGGCTTTGTCTCCAAGGTAAATAAAAATCACTATCTCAATAATGATTAAATTACCTTCAATTATATTGTAGTAATTATCTCATAATTATTACTAACTTGATTATCTCATAATCAAAGAATTATAGAAAACATTAAGTTAAACTAATTTAACATAGTTTTCATTTGTGACAATATATATTATTAATCTCATTATTAATATATAAATATAATGTTAGCATATTAGTAGACAATCTAATTATATTAGGTTTGCTACAGTTAATCGAGAAAGCACGAGGACCAAATAAACCTACGATTCCGAGCTCTAATAATTCCGAAATATTAATTAAACTCGTTAATCAAATATTACGAATTATTAACTCCGCGTTATTCCACTAAAAACTTGAAGTTGAACTCCCGTTAGCGTAGATGGATAAAAAAACTGAACAACTTTGGTGTCTATCGATATAGTCATTACATATGGATATAGCCCTTCACGAATATCTCATAAATAGAGCGGGTCAAAAGTTCGATAAACCCCTCTAAATATTTTGTCTCTTAAGCACCATTCATTATATAATGAAAAATTAATTCATAACGATTATGAATATAAAACTTTCTATTGGTAATAGAAAATTTGAGCGCTCAAATTGTTCAAGTCCCCAATCAAATCTTAAGAGAGATACTCTTCTGCTTCTTGTAAAAAGGAGTGAATTCCATATCTATGTAAGACGTTCCCATAGTAAATACGTAGTTATTGGCCGGGAATGCAACACCAACCTCACTATAGTAAGTCAAAGGACATAACCTGTCATGCATGAGTTCATAGTACACTCAAGATTAAGATCAAATCCATATATGACCATCTATTACATAAAATGAATTTCTTTGCTTAACAGATATTAAAAGAAATTTGTATTTATCTGAGTCCAGTCCTATATGATCTCATCATACAAGGTGCCTCCATTCCCATGTCACTACATGAACGATCCCGGATCAAGGTCGTCATACAAGTATGGAATGGATCGCAGCTATTGATAAACCACACACAAAGTACCCTATTTGTTTGCTCTCTATAGATTATTTAGATTACTAACTCCACAATTAAATCCTCTTGTGCATCAAACATACACTAAGTATGAAGGTACAATAGTAATCAAGGTAAACAAGACAATTGGATAATATGCGATATAAATCAAACAACTTTGATAAAATGAATAATGCATTTATTATTATTACAATAATCAATTATGTTTACAATATATGAAGCTATAGGACATAAATCCCAACATTATGTTGTCTTGTCCTTGAACCTTTAAGACCACTATGTCTTTTCATTCAATAATCTCTCTAATCACACAATATTTCCTTTCAACATGTTTAGACTTAGAATGCACTTTCGCCTTCTTAGCATGTGCAATAGCTCCGCTATTATCACAGTATATTGTGATAAAATCTATAATATTAGGCATAATGCCAAGTTCTGTGATAAAATTTCTAATCCAAAGAGCTTATTTAACAGCTTCTGAAACGCTATAAATTTTTCCTCTATGATGGAATCAAAAATTGAGCTTTGTTTTGAACATCGTCAACTAACCGCACCACCATCAAAGGTAAATATGTATTCGGATGTAGACTTTTTGTCATCTGGATCTCCTAGGAATTTGGAGTGTGTATAACCCTTAATTTGTAACTCATCTTCTCCATATATGAGAAACTTATCCTTAGTACTCTTAACATATTTCAGGATTGTTGGACAATTATGACCCATAGCGTCAATATTTGTACAGATCATGGTGTTGTTGTACAAATTAACTATGTGACAAAGGAGATTGCTCTCTTATCATTTGTGATTAGATCACCAAGATGTATAAATGATAGGAGGTCATTATGATTTGTTCCTGGATTGAGAATGATATGAGACAGAATCAGTCCACGAAGGATAAATCATTAAATATCCATAGTCAGAGTATTATCGAGATTGGACATAGATAATGCATAAAAGACTAGTATTACACTTGTGCGCGTTGTGAGGGCATAACAGCATAGTTCTCATATATTTAGGTATATGATATTCATGCAAGTGTAATAGGAGGTTGTGTTTTACCGATAGTACGGGAAACAGCTTCGCTCTGGATAGAACCCCTCGGAATTCCATTGGTAGTATCATTATGTGTCTATGGAAGTCCGAAATCAGGGTAGGTGTATTTGGTCTTAACTTGAGACTCGCACCGCTAATACTTGCGACAATCAATATACTTTGGTTTTGGTCGTCCAGGGCTTTAACAGGTTCTGTGTACGCCTCTGCTAGGTATATTGAGAATCGTAGTGTGTTGGGTGTGATGTCAAGACGAAAGTATCACTCCAGTCATATGGAGATGATGATCGCGCAGGGATACATAACTGGTTCTCTAAAGGGTTGCAACCATCGGGATAATATAATTTGGTCATGATTATCCGATAATAAAGAGACTAGTTGCTAGTAATCTGATATATGCTTCGTACGGGGCAGACACTGTACCAACCCCAGGCCTTACATGTGATCATCCGATACTGGATCGAAATACGCAATACTACGTATACTACGCCTGATATAGATCGCTTATTCCTGTAAGCATGTTTCTGGAGAATTGGGTAGGCATGGCGCTTTGCTAGAAGCCAACCTTGTCTTGTAAATCGGTAAAAACGTAGTACTAGGTACTTACGTGTTCGGATAGTCCGACGACCGTATTTACTGCCAATATATCTGGGGATCTCATGGGTCGCTTCCCGAAGATTCACCGATGATGTATGTCTCGCACTTTATTAATCTGGGATTAATTAGATGAGAGAGAAAAATAATCTGGGATTAATTGCGGAGATATTTTATCTGGGATAAAATATTATTAAAGAGAGATAACGATTAATTTGGAATTAATCGATAAAATAATATATTCGATATATTATACGAAATTGGATTTCGACGCGGAATTGAAATTAGATTTTAAGTCGGGCGAACGAGTTAATTTAGAATTAATTCGTTAGCGACGTGAATAGTGATTTCGCTAGGCATAATCATTTAATTATGTCACAACGGAAAATTCGTTAATTTGGAATTAGCGAACCCGAGCCCGAGAGTGTTTGCGAGGGCATTCGTATATCGAATTCGAGTGCGGCACGCAAGTCACATCAAGCGTCAAATCACTAGTCACATCAAGCGTCAAATCATAAGTCACTTTGAGTGATGTGACAACTTGTCACTTGATTGATTGAGTGATGTGACTTGATGGAAGTTGTTGAAAAGCTTTTTGAAAGCTTGAAAGATATATATCATTATTTTAATGGTATTTGACTTTTAATTTTTGGTATTTGATATACAAATTTACAAAACACTTTAATCTCTCTCTCTCTCATTGGTTCACGAAAATGGGAGCCAAAATAGCTCTTCTCTCTCTCTCGGCCTTGAAGGCCTTCTTCATCCCTTCTGTTTCTGGTTTCTGCCGAACAATGGAGGAAAAGAAATTGATGATTTTTGGGGCAAAAATCAAAGGTGCTAGCACACATAAGAGCTATCCTAAGGTGATAGGGAACTCACTTCATGAGCTTGGAATCACCATCAACCAAAGCTTGGAGCTTGCATGGAGGACCACACATGGCCGAATCTTGGAGATCCATTACAGCCCACTGCCGAGCTTGGAGGAGGAAAAACATGAAGTTTTTGTTGTCCACCGCGTCGCTCAACCGATCGATGTGAGTATTCCGCAACTCCGTGATGTATTCGCATGTTTGTTTTATGCTTTATATTCAATCCTCGGGACCGTAGAACTCCAACAATGGTATCAGAGCGGAGTAAAAGCATGAAATTTGACTTAGGGTTAAAATTTGGGTAAAATATGCTTGAGCATGATTTAATTAAATTGGATGTTTGAGTATGCTTAAAACATGTTTTATTAAGGATTGATTGGATCAATTTGATGAAATGTTGTTTGGAACAATTTTGCCCAAAATGTAAGGCTTGGCCGAAAATACTAGATGCCCTAAATGTCTTGGATTTTTTATTTTTGATTCATTGGATGAGTTGGAATCATGTTGGGAATATTGATTTAATGTTGATTAAAGATTCAATTGGATTGGATTTTCAATTTGACATGAAATCCCTCTTTTACCGAGACTTATATAGCATGTATATGGGTTTGATTTTTGGTAAATTGTGTTGGACATGATTTAATGATGATAAGCATGATTAATTAGGCTAATTTGGTGTTTTGGAAATATTGATTTGGGTAATTAATTGTGAAATACACTTTAGTTTAATTAAATATGAAATTTGGAATTTTTGTGTTTAATTAAATGGGCTTAAATTGGATTTGGGCTTGAAATGTTGTAAATGGGCTAATTTGGCTTGGTTGTACAAAGTTAGGTTTAAGCTAAATTGGTTGGATGCAATTGGGCCCAAAACCGCTTCCAAAAAGTCCAAATGCGACTAATGGACCTTAATAAATTTAATTGGGCCTAATGGGCCTAAATTGATTTCTAGGCTTATGGGGTCACTCCTTGATTGGGCTTTGGTTATTGGGTTTGACCCAAGTTGACCAAAAGTCCACGCCTTAAAGAAATTAATTAAAAACCCATTGGACTTTAATTAAATTAATATTGGATATTAATCGGGCTTTGAGACCCCGTAACGATTAAATTTGGAATTTAAGTCGTAAAGGTTTATTTATAAAGTGTAATATTTAATTTGGAATTAAATAGCGAATTAGTATTAAATACAAATTGAATTGGATTTAATATTGTAGTTTAATTTAATTCAAGAATACGTACTTTAAGTACTTATTCGCCAAACGAGTTTGACTCGCGCAAAATCAAATCGTTGTTTGAACATTGGATGGTCATTAATTATCAGATTAATTAATTTGATTAGATTGATTGATAACATGCTTGTGTGAATACATGGTTACGATGCATGAATAATGTATATCGGATGGATATTAGATGGGTGGGGCAATTTTAGAAATTGTTGTAATAAATTTGGAATTTATTAATTGTACCTGCGTGTCCAGCCTATTACCTCCATACTCTTTGTATTCTCTTCTCACCTATTCCCCTCAATGTAAATGAGGTTTCTTTAGAAGTGTAGTGTAACTGGTAGAAGCAAATACTTGTGCTAGCAGGAGAGAGGAAAGAGTGAGATTTGATCTAGGATCAATGTATTAAGTATCATTATTATTATTTTATGTGCCTTATTATGTGTTTAGAATGCATGTTTAGGGTGTATGATGATGAGACCTTAACAAAGATAATAAATTGGTTGCCAATTTGCACGCAAAAAACCCTCAAAATAATTAAGCGTTTTTGCTTCCATTGAGTGATTCTTACTCAAGATCCGAGACTGGCATTGGTTTGTTGGCCAAAGTCAAGGCCTTTGTCCATCGAGGATGTGTTTGAATCACGAGAGCTTTGTTCCATATTGGTGTCTTGTCCAAGTTGTGGTTTGTTGGCCAAAGTCAAGACCACTTCTTGTCCATCGACATTGATTACGAAGCTTTCCATGGTCAATGGGTCACCCTTGACTGGGATCACTAAGTTTGTTGTGCCAAAGCCAGGCTTAGTTGATTCAGAGGAAAAAGGTTAGGTAATATATTGGATATATTGGCATATATAAGATATATGTTTCGGACTTGGATGTTCCCCTACTGGATCTAGGAATTGGATTGGATCCAATTGATCTTAGAGATCTACCTAGTTAATTATCATACAATTTGTTGGCCAAAGTCAAGATTGTGTGATATTTAACGGGATCCTAGCCCACTAGGAAACACGGTTTCCTGAGTACTCGACAGAGGGTTAAAGGCTCGCCGAAAAATAGTGGGAGGCAAGAATTGAATTTGCAATTTTCGTTTAATTACTTTTTATACGCGCTCAAACAAATATCATTCGTCAAATAAATTAAATGTTAGTTGGACTAATATTTAAATTGTTGTTTTAAATAAAACAGTTGGACTGTATTCAAACAATTAATTTATAGTTGATTTTATAATTGGATTATAATAATCATTATAATAAATAGTACCTAAATATTTGATTAAATAGTTGGACTATTAGAATCAAGATAAAATTGAAAGATTAGCATTTAAAACATAATTCTTGGGAAAATGTATTTAAATGGTTTAATTTTCAAATTGGGAATAAAGTTTCAGGATGGTCCTGGAAACTAATAAGTTACTTTATTTGATAAAATAACATATTAGGCCTAAGCCCGAAGTTAAGAAAATAAGTGGAGCATGATCTTTGGAAGATTCATGTGATGATAACTTTAATGCTTAATCCTTTATGCTTGCCGAGTAAACTCATTAATTTCTTAATAAGAACTAAGGATTAGATCCTTAAAGTATGATAAAGAAATTGAAGGATCTTCTTAGATCTTAGAAGTACTAAAATTGCAATACATAACTCTTGGAGAGTTAATGGCTATTCTCAAGGAGATCAAGCCAAAGTTTGCAATTAGGCAAGTAGCGCAAGGCGCATCTTACTTCGACATTCCGGAAGGCCAAGGCTAGGCCGAACTCTTCTGAGATATGGAAAAGGGCAAAGGCAAAATCATTATAATCTTCTGGGAAGATAAAGGACATATCCCAAAATGTCTGCCTAAATTATGGCAAACGGGATCGCGGAAGCGTGACTGCCGTTTGGACAAAGCAGACATGAAGGAATTGAAGACGAGCAAGGCTCTGACTTCAGATATGTTTGTTATAATTATGTTCATTACTAGTATTAATATTGGATTTTAAATACTTAGTGTGATTCATAGATATGTACTGATGTTCAGAATCTGCTATGAGCAGGATACTGACTTTAGATTGAGATTTATCTGCGAATTGAAAACGGGACAAAAGTCGCTGTTTTAACCGTAGATACCTAAATTTAGGAACTACCTTTGGATATGTACTTAAATTAGGAAACTGTTATAATGTAACTAGTTTGACTAGAAACATTATCTTTATATCAGTGTTTAACCCGCTGCGGGTGAACCTTTTATATAGAACACTAATGTTTTTATTATATAAAGATGATATTGAGATAAACACATTAGATGTGAATAACAGAATTTATATTTTGAATATAAATAAATCTCAAACATATAACATGACAAACAAATAGCTGGAACTGATTTGATCAGATGAAACTTAATTGTGGCATTGTTGTCTGGGACACAATCAAACAAGACTCGTATATCCGCACTTTTGAAGAGTGGGTACGAGGACTAATTTGATTCCATGCAAATAAAGTCTATGAATCTAGTTTATTGGGCAAAGTGCCTAAAACACTATTTACTTGGTAAAAGTGCAAATGCCACAGATCTGTTAGCCCTAGTTCATAGTGAAGCAAGTGGGCCCATGTCTAGCTATGCCAGAGGTGGATATGAATATTTCGTGACCTTAACAGATGTGGCATCGCGTTATGGTTATGTGATTCTTTTGAAACACAAATCGGAAACTTTTATAGTTTCGATACGAAATAGACAAACAGATCGGCTAAAGTATTAAACCGTCAAGGTAAGACTGTAATGGAAAATACTTAAGCAATAAGTTTCTAATATACTTGAAAGAGTATAGTATTCTTTCAATGAGGACTCCTGGATCACGTCATTCTGACGGTATGTCCGAACAGAGTAACCGAATTTTGTTGGACATGATAAGGTTAATCATGAGTCGCTCTGAGCTACCATTTCCTTCAACAGATACATATAAACAGTGCAGAGTTTATTTTGAATAAGGTTCCATAAAAATCTGTTTGACAGACTTCATATTAGATATGAACAGGAAAGAAACTAGGTTTCTCATTCCTGTAAATTTTGGAATGCTAGGCATATGTTTGGATGATACCAAACTAAAACCCAAATCGGATAAGTGACAATTGTAGGTTATCCTAGGGATACCAAAGTATAGTACTTATACAACTCACAAGAGAACAATTTAATTGTTGCTCACCATGCGGTTTTCCTAAGACGAATACCGATATGCAGTGTTAAGTGGGAGGAAAGTAAAACTTGATGAAAATCGTAGTAATACTATTCCAGGCACCGAGTCTTTATTGGAACACAAATAGTTCATCAATGATGAAACTATACCAATAATCTTCGAATACACAAGAACCGCGTATGTCGGAGAGAGTCTGAAAACAACCTAGGGTATGGGTTTCTGATCTCACCTCATAAAGATGTCAATCTTGTTGAGGAATACGAACTGACTATGTATGAGGAAGTGATACAAGGTATCGACTCCCTATTATGACAATGTGTCATGAGTCCGAAATGGATTCCATGTATATCAACTATGTTTCGACACTAGTTGTTGTACCGCAAGGCATTGTGCCTATTGTTACTTTATAAGTCTTCAAGGAAGACATACATGGATGGCAACATATCAACGTATAAAGCTAGGCTTTTAGCGATCATTATCAACATTGTGTTGATTACGATTCAACCTTTTACTTGTTGCAACGGTAAATCCATTTGGATAATGCTTGCTAAAGCTGCATGTTTCATTTATGAAATATGTCAGCTTAACGGGAAAATCACTTTCCTGAAAAGGAAACCTTTTGGAGGATGTTTACAACATCCTGTCGGTTTTGTCGTACTAGAACTAGCAAACAAGGTTTGCAAGTTTTTCGATCCATGTTTGGATTGAAGCAAGCATTAGGTTCTTAGAATTATCGTTTTGATGTAATCATAATGGAATATGATTTAATTCAAAACGAAAATGATTCTTGTGTATATAAAAGGGTTAGTGGGAGCGCACTAACAGTGGCTGTCCAATAAAATAATGATAATATGTCATTTCTTGGAAATGATATTCCCATAATAAAATCGGCGAAAGCTTGGCTTTCATAAAAACTCTCCGAGAAATCGTACATTGAAAAATGTACGCGACCTGATGTCTCATACGCTTTGAGCATATGGATTCACAAACAGGCCAATCCAAGTGATAGTCACATGATTGATGTTAAGAACATCCGTTAGTATCTTAGAGATCTAAGGATGCTGTCTTAATATATGGAGATGGAGAACTTGAAGTGACTGGAATCACTGTAGAAAGTTTCCTAACCGATAATAACGACTATAAGTCGCAAATGGTACTATACAGTTTGAATAAACGGTACAGTGAGCTGGAAATCTTCCAAGCAAGATACTGTTACCGAATAAACAACAGATGCGGGTTATTGCTGCAGCTGAGGCAGCAATAGAAGCCATTTGGGTCGATAATAAATCTAATTAGTTTAGATAAAGTTCTATTAGCCGCTGAGCTAGGCTTCAACACAGGCTAAAGAGTTAATGGTCTCATCAACGATCCAGATATAAACTTCGATATTCATCTGATTCATTCGGATCATACATCGTGGCGATGTGATGATGGAATAAATCGCATCAGATGATTATCATGCAAATCCGCTGACGAAAGCCTTTTCTCAGCAGTTTGAGCCAACCGTACATAGTTCGGGTGTTAGACACTCCAGTGACTGGCTATAGGCCAAGTGGGAGATTGTTGGATAATTATGACCCATAGCGTCACTATTTGTACAGATCATGGTGTTGTTGTACAAAATAACTATGTGACAAATGAGATTGCTCTCTTATCATTTGTGATTAGATCACCATGATGTATAAATGATAGGAGGTCCTTATGATTTGTTCTTGGAATGAGAACGATATGAGACAGTATCAGTCCACGAAGGATAAATCATTAAATATCCCTAGTCAGAGTATTATCGAGATTGGACATCGATAATGCGTAAAAGACTAGTATTACACTTGTGCGCGTTGTGAGGGCATAACGACATAGTTCTCATATATTTGGGTATAGGATACTCATGCAAGTGTAATAGGAGGTTGTGTTTTACCGATGGTCCGGGAAACAACTTCACTCTGGATAGACCCCCTCGAAATTCCATTGGTAGTATGACTATTGTCTATGGAAATCCGAAATCAGGGTAGGTGTATTTGGTATTAACCTGAGACTTGCACCGCTAATACTTGAGACAATCAATATACTTTGGTTTTGGTCGTCCAGGGCTTTAACAGGTTCTGTGTACGCCTCTGCTGGGTATATTGAGAATCGTAGTGTGTTGGGTGTGATATCAAGACGGAAGTATCACTCCATTCATATGGAGATGATGATCGCGCAGGGATATAGAACTGGTTCTCTAAAGGGTTGCAACAATCGGGATAATATAACTTGGTCATGATTATCCGATAATAAAGAGACTAGTTGCTAGTAATTCGATATATGCTTCGTACAGGGCAGACACTGTACCAGCCCCAGGCCTTACATGTGATCATCCGATACTAGATCGAAATACGCAATACTACGTATACTACGCCTGATATAGATAGCTTATTCCTGTAAGCATGTTTCTGGAGAATTGGGTAGGCATGGCTCTTTACTAGAAGCCAACCTTGTCTTGTAAATCGGTAAAACGTAGTACTAGGTACTTACGTGTTCGGATAATCCGACGACCGTATTTACTGCCAACATATCCGGGGATCTCATGGGTCGCTTCCCGAAGATTCACCGATAACGTATGACTCGCACTTTATTAATCTGGGATTAATTAGATGAGAGAGAAAATTAATCTGGGATTAATTACAGAGATATTTTATTTGGGATAAAATATTATTAAAGGGAGATAACGATTAATTTGGAATTAATCGATAAAATAATATATTCGATATATTATACGAAATTGGATTTCGACGCGGAATTGAAATTAGATTTTAATTCGGGCGAACGAGTTAATTTAGAATAGTGATTTCGCTAGGCATAATCATTTAATTACGTCGCAACGGAAAATTTGTTAATTCGGAATTAGCGAACCCGAGCCCAAGAGTGTTTGCGAGCGTATTCATATTTCGAATTCGAGTGCGGCACGCAAGTCACATCAAGCGTCAAATCACTAGTCAATCGATTGATGTGATGTCTAGTCACTTTGAGTGATTTGACAACTTGTCATGAGTGATTGATGGTGGTAGTTGGTTGGCTTTAATGCCTTGACTTTTTGAAAGTGAAAAATTGGTATATGTTTTAATTGATTTTTGTAAAATCAAAACCAACACACATTCTCTCATTCTTATCTTCTCCTCTCACGGTCTTGGACCACATTTCCTTCTCCAAATTTTGGCAATTGCCGAGAACAACAAGAAGGGAAATAGAAATTTTGTGGCAAAATTTCCAAGATGCTAGTACACATTCGGGGTCTTGCGAAGGTGATAGGGAAACCCACCTGTGGGCATGGAATGAACACACCAAGCTTGGAGCTTGATTGACCGAAAATGGAGCACAAAAACAGTGAAAGCCGAGAGCCTCTAGGAGTCCAAGCTTGAAGAATTTTTGATGTTCCTCGCATCGCATAACTGATCGATGTAAGTATGATTCCGCCATATTTCATTATTGTATTCGCACATATGTTTCTTGCTTGAAATCGATCTTGGGACTTAATAGAAAACCAACAATTGTATCTTGAGCCATTTTGAGCATGAAATTGAATTTAGGGTAAATTTGGGTAAATTGAATTTGAGCATGTTTAAGTGAAATTACTTGTTTGAGCATGCTTGTTAATGGATGACTTGGAGTTGTTTGTGATCAATTTTGTGAAAAATGGATTGGATCAATTTTTCCCCAAAAATATAGGCTTGGCCGAAACATATTGGTGCCCTATTGTCATGGTGATTTTTGATTTTGATCATTGGATGAGTTGAAATCATTTGGGTAATGTTGATTTAGGATTTAATTGGTTTAAAATCGAATCGGACAAAGAAATCTCTAATTGCCGTGAGTTGTAGCATGTAAAATGATTGATTTTTTATTCAAATGTGTTGGAAATATTTTGATGATAATAAGCATAATTAATTGAGTAAATTAGTGTTTAGGAAATATTAATTTGGTTAATTAATTATGGCATACACTTTAGGTTAATTAAATTATGAAATTTGGAATTTTGGTAATTTAATTAATTGGGCCAAATTTGGAATTGGGCTTGTAAAAGTTGTAATTGGGCTTAATGGACTTGGTTGGGCCAAGTTTGGTTTAGGCTAATTGGTTGGATCCAATTGGGCCCAAAACCATATCCATAAAGTCCAATTATAACTTAATGCACCTTTAACTTTAATTGGGCCTAATGGGCCTAAATTGGTTTCTTGGCAAATAAGGGTGATTCCTTAAAAGGGCTTTGGTATTTGGGTTTGACCGATATTGACCAAAAGTCCATGCCTTAAGAAATTAATTAAAAGCCCATTGGACTTTAAATTAAATTGACATTGGATGTTAATTGGGCTTTGAGACCCGTAACGATTAGATTTGAAATCTAAGTCGAAAATGTACATTAAAAAGGTGTAATTATTTAATTTAGAATTAAATATAGAATTAGTATTAAATACAAATTAAATTGGATTTAATATTGTAGTTTAGTATAATTCAAGAATTCGTACTTTGAGTACTTATTCGCAAAACGAGTTGGACTCGCGCAAAATCAAATCGTTGTTTGAACATTGGATGGTCATTAATTTTCAGATTAATTAATTGGATTAGATTGATTGATAACATGCTTGTGTGAATACATGGATGCGATGTATGAATAATGTATATCGGATGGATATTAGATAGGTGAGGGAAATTTTGGAAATTGTTGTAATAAATTTAGAATTTATTAATTGGACCTGCGTGTCCAGCCTATTACCTCTTGACTATGTGTATTTCTCTTCTCACCTATTCCCCTCAATGTAAATGAGGTTTCTTTAGAAGTGTTATGCAATCAGGTAGAAGTAATACTTGTGCTAGCGGGAGAGAGGAAAGTGAGAGATTTTTTCTAGGAACAATGTGTTATAAATTCATCCGCATATCATTATTATATTTATTTATACGCGCCTTATTAAGTGTTCAGAAATGCATGTTTAAGGGTGTATGATGATGAGACCTTAACAAAGATAATTAATTGGTTGCCAATTACGCGAAAAACCCTCACAACATATTAAGCGTTTTTCCTTCCATTGAGTGATTCTTACTCAAGATCCAAGACTGGCACTGGTTTGTTGGCCAAAGTCAAGACCTTTGTCCGTCGCGGATGTGTTTGAATTATGAAGGCTTTGTTCCATTACGGTGTCTTGTCCAAGTTGTGATTTGTTGGCCAAAGTCAAGATCACTTCTTGTCCATCGACATCGATTACGAAGCTTTCCAAGGTCAATGGGTTCCACTTAATTGGGATCATTAAGTTTGTTGTGCCAAAGCCAAGGCTTAATTGATTCAGAGGAAAAAGGTTAGGGAATATATTGGATATATTGGCATATATAAGATATATGTTTCGGACTTGGATGTCCACCTACTGGATCTAGGAATTGGATGAGATCCAATTGATCTTAGAGATCTACCTAGTTAATTATCATACAATTTGTTGGCCAAAGTCAAGATTGTGTGTTATTTAACGGGATCCTACCCCACTAGGAAACAAGGTTTCCCGAGTACTCCATAGAGGGTTAGAGGCTCGCCGAAAAATAGTGGGAGGCAAGTATTAAATTTGCAATATTCGTTTAGTTACTTGCCATACGCGCTCATTTAAATTTTTCATCAATATAAATTAATATATTAGTTAGACTAATATTTAATCGTTGTTTTAATAAACAGTTGGACTGTATTCAAACTATTTCAATTAATAGTTGATTTTATAATTGGATTATAGTAATCAATATAATTGAATTTAACCTATTAAATTATAGTTGATTATATAGTTGGACTATAGTAATCATTATAATCAATTGTACCTAAAATCGTTGATTAAATAGTTGGACTATTAGAATCAAGATAATTGAAAGATTAATGTTTAAAACATAATCCTGGGAGAAAATGTATTTAAACGACTTTAATATTCAAATTGGGAATAAAATCTCAGGATAGTCCTGGAGACCGAGAAGTTACTTTATTTGATAGAGTGACGTCTCGAGCCTAAGCCCGGAGTTGAGCAAATAGTAGAACATGATATTTGGAATAATCATGTGATGATAACTTTAGTTCTTAATCCATTAAGCTTTCCGCAAAGACTCCTTAATTTCTTAGTCAGAACTAAGGATTAGATCATTATAGTATGATATTGAAATTGAAGGATCTTCATAGATCTATCTTTAGATCTTAGAAGTACAAATTACAATAATAAACTCTTGGAGAGTTAATGGCTATACTCAAGGAGACAAAACCAGAGTAGGCAAGAATCGTAAGACGCACCTTACTTTGACATTCTAGAAGGTCAAGGCTTGGCCAAAGGCTTCTGGGTGTGGAAAAGGGGCAAAGGCAAAATCATTATAATCTTCTGGGAAGACAAAGGACATATCCCAAGATGTCGGCCTAAATTGTGGCAAACGGGGTCACTGAAGCGTGACTGCCGTATGGACAAGGTAGACATGAAGGAATTGAAGACGGGCAAGGCTCTAACTTCAAATATGTTTGTCATCAATATGTTCACTACTAGTATTAAAATTGGATTTTAGATACTAAGTGTGGTACATAAATATGCACTGGTGTGCAGAATCTGCTGATTAGCAGGAAACTGACTTCAGTAGAGATTTATCTGCGAATCAGAAAAGAACGAGAGTCGCTGTTTTAACCATAGAAACCTAAGTTTAGGAACTACCATTCGGGTGTGTACTTGAATTAGGAAACTGTAAAATATAACTAGTTTGACTAGACATTATCTCTATATCAGAGTATAATCCATTGCGGATATACCTTTATATTCTAGAACACTAAAGTGTTTCATTTTATAAAGATGATATTGAGATAAGCACATTAGACGTGAATAACAGTATTTATATTTTGAATATAAATAAATCTCAAACATATGACATGACAAACAAATAGCTCAAACTGAATTAATCACGGTTAGACCATGATGGAAAATACTTAAGCAATAAGTTTCTCGTATACTTGAAAGAGTATAGTATTATTTCAATGAGAACTCCTCTCAGAACACGTCAATCTGACGGTGTGTCCGAACAGAGAAACCGAATTTTGTTAGATATGATAAGGTTAATCATGAGTCGCTCTGAGCTACCATTTCCTTCAAGGGATAAGCTTTAATCAGTGCAAAACTTATTTTGAATAAGGTTCCATAAAAATCTGTTTGACAGACTTCATATTAGATATGAACAGGAAAGAAACTGGGTTTCCTCATTCCTGAAGATTTGGAAATGCTGGGCATATGTTTGGATGATACCAAACTAGAACCCAAATCGGATAAGTGCCTAAGTTGTTGGTTATCCTAGGGAAACCAAAGTATAGTACTTATACAACTCATAAGAGAACAATGTAATTGTTGCTCACCATGCGGTTTTCCTAAGAGGAATACTTATATGCCGTGGTAAGTGGGAGGAAAGTAAAACTCGATGAAAATCGGAGTAATAATGTTCCAGACACCGATTCTATAATGGAACACAAATAGTTCATCAAGGATGAAACTATACCAATAATCTTCGAATACACAAGAACCGCGTAGGTCGGAGAGAGTCAGAAAACAACCTGAGGTATGTGTTTCTGATCTTACCTCATAAAGATGTCAATCTTATTGAGGAATACGAACTGACTACGTATGAGGAAATGATACAAGGTATCGACTCCCTATTATGGCAAAGTTCCATGAAGTCCGAAATGGATTCCATGTATACCAACTATGTTTGGACACTAGTTGTTGTATCGCAAGGCATTATGCCTATTGGTACTATATATGTCTTCAAGGAAGACATACATGGAAGGCAACATACCAACGTACTAAGCTAGGTTTGTAGCGAAAAGGTATCGTTATCAACATTGTGTCGATTACGACGAAACCTTTTACTTGTTGCCATGGTTAAATCCATTTGGATAATGCTTGCTGATGCTGCATGTTTCATTTATGAAATATGACAGCTGAATGCTAAAACCGATTTCCTTAACGGAAACCTTTTGGAGGATGTTTACAACATCCTGACGGTTTTGTCGTACCAAAACAAGCAAACAAGGTTTGCAAGTTATTTGATCCATTTATGGATTGAAGCAAGCATTGCGTTCTTGGAATTATCGTTTTGATGTAATCATAATGGTGTATGATTTAATTCAAAACGAAAATGATTCTTGTGTATATAAGGAGGTTAGTGGGAGCGCACTGACAGTGAATGTCCTAAACAATGATGACATGTCATTTCTAAGAAATGATATTCCCATAATACAATCGGTGAAAGCTTGGCTTTCATGAAAATTCTCCGTAGAATTCTTGGGAGAAACAACCTTTATTCTAGGAATAAAGATCTACTGGGATAGATTTAAAGTTGTAAATACTCTCCGAGAACTCGTACATTTAAATAAATGTACGCGACCTGGTGTCTCATATGCTTTGAGCATATGGAGTCATAATCAGGCCAATCCAAGTGATAGTCATTAGATTGATGTTAAAAACATCCTTAAGTTTCTTAGATGAACTAAGGATGCTTTCTTATATTATGGAGAAGGAGAACTTGAAGTGACTGGGATCACCGTTGCAAGTTTCCTAACCGATAAAAATGACTATAAGTCATAATAACGGTACTACAAAGTTTGAATAACGGAACAGTGAGCTGGAAATCTTCCAAGCAAGATACTGTTACCTAATAAACAATAAAAGTGGATTATTGCTTCAGCTGAGGCAACAATAGAAGCCTTTTGGATCGATAATAATCCTAATCAGATTAGGAGTAGTACTGTTAGCAGCTGAGCTAGGCTACAGCACAAGCTAAAGAATTAATGGTCTCATCAACGATCCAGATATATACTTCAATATTCATCTGATTCGTTCGGATCATACATCGTAGCAATGTGATGATCGAATAAATCGCATCAGATGATAACACTGCAAATCTGCTGACGAAAGCCTTTCCTCAGCAGAAGTTTGAGCACACCGTACATAGTTCGGATGTAGGACACTTGAGTGATTGGCTATAGGCAAAGTGGGAGATTGTTGGACAATTATGGCCCATAACATCACTATTTGTACAGATCATGGTGTTGTTGTACAAATTAACTATGTGACAAAGGAAATTGCTCTTTTATCATTTGTAATTAGATTACCAAGATGTATAAATGATAAAAGGTCCATATGATTAGTTCCGGATTGAGATGATATAAGACAGTAACAATCCATGAAGGTTTAATCATTAAATATCCCTAGTCAGAGTATTATCGAGATTGGACATCGATAATGTGTAAAAGACTAGTATTACACTTGTGCGCGTTGTGGGAGCATAACATCATAGTTCTCATATATTTGGGTATAGGATACTCATGCAAGTGTAATAGGAGGTTGTGTTTACCGATGGTACGGGAACAGCTTCGCTCTGGATAGACCCATCGGAATTCCATTGGTAGTATGACTATGTGTCTATGGAAGTCCGAATCAGGGTAGGTGTATTTGGTCTCAACCTGAGACTTACACCGCTAATACTTGCGACAATCAATATATTTTGGTTTGGGTCGTCCAGGGCTTTAACAGGTTCTGTGTACGCCTCTTCTGGGTATATTGAGAATCGTAGTGTATTGGGTGTGATGTCAAGACAGAAGTATCACTCCAGTCATAGTGGAGATGATGATCACGTAGGATACGGAACTGGTGCTCTTATATGCTACAGCTATCGGGATATTATGACTAGGTCATGTTATTCGATTATAGAGACTAGTTATCAGAGATCCGATATGTGCTTCGTACGGGGCAGACACAGTTCCAGCCTCAGGCCTTGCACGTGAAATCTGATGCTGGATCGCAATACGCAATACTACGTATACTACGCCTGATATAGATCACAAATTCTAGTAAGAATTTTTCTGGATAATTGGGTAGGCACGGTGCTTTGCTAGAAGCCAACCATGTCTTGTAAATTGGTAAAAACGTAGTACTAGGTACGTACGTGTTCGTATAGTCCGACGACCGGATTTACTGCCAACATATCTGGGGATCTCATGGGTCGTTTTTCAAAGATTCACCGATGACGTATAACTCGCACTTTATTAATCTGGGATTAATTAATAGAGAGAGAAAATTAATCTGGGATTAATTACGGAGATATTTTATCTGGGATAAAATATTTATTAAAGAGAGAGAACGATTAATTTGGAATTAATCGATAAAATAATATATTCGATATATTATACGAAATTGGATTTCGACGCGGAATTAAAATTAGATTTTAATTCGGGCGAACGAGTTAATTTAGAATTAATTCGTTAGCGACATGAATAGTAATTTTGCTAGGCATTATTATTTAATTACGTCGCAACGAAAGATTCGTTAATTCGGAATTAGCGAACCCGAGCCCGATAGTGTTTGCGGGCGCACTCGCATTTAGAATTCAAGTGCGGCCCACAAGTCACATCAAGAGTCAAATCACTAGTCAATCGATTGATGTGATGTCTAGTCACTTTGAATGATTTGACAACTTGTCATGAGTGATTAATGGTGGTAGTTGGTTGGCTTCAATGCCTTGACTTTTTGAAAGTGAAAAATTGGTATATGTTTTAATTGATTTTTGGAAAATCAAAACCAACACACATTCTCTCATTCTTCTCTTCTCCTCTCACGGTCTTGGACCACATTTCCTTCTCCAAATTTTGGCAATTGCCGAGAACAACAAGAAGGGAAATAGAAATTTTGTGGCAAAATTTCCAAGGTGCTGGCACACATTCGAGATCTTGCGAATGTGATAGGGAAACCCACCCGTGGGCATGGAATGAACACACCAAGCTTGGAGCTTGATTGACCGAAAATGGAGCACAAAAATAGTGAAAGCCGAGAGCCTCTAGGAGTCCAAGCTTGAAGAATTTTTGATGTTCCTCGCATCGCATAACCGATCGATGTAAGTATGATTCCCCCATATTTCATTATTGTATTCGCACATATGTTTCTTGTTTGAAATCGATCTTGGGACTTAATAGAAAACCAACAATTAGGAAAGTGATTTTCAAATCCATCTACTATATCTCATAGTCATGATATGTATCAATCGCTAAAAGAATCTTAATGGCTTTTAGCATGGCTACTAGTGAAAGAGTTTCCTCATAATCAATCCCAGGACGTTGAGTATAACATTTCCCTACCAGTCGGGCCTTAAAGGTTTCCACCTTTCCATTAGACCCTCACTTCCTCTTATAAACCCATATACAACCAATAGGTTTAATTCCTTCAAGAAGTTCAACCAAGTCCCAGACTTGATTGTCATGCATAGAATCCGTCTCAGACTTCATGGCTTCCTACCATTTTCTCGAATCGATATCCAATATCACTTGTTTATACGTAGTCAGATCCGTTTCCTCCAAGAGGAGAACATCAAGGCTCACATAAGACATTAAAAGTAGTCTCTTTGGAGGCATTGATATTGTATTCGATCTACGTAGAACCCGTGTTGTAGATCCTTCACCTAGTTGAATCTCTGGTTCCATCTCAGGTTCCTCAATGTTTGGATCAAACTCATCGAGTTTAATCTTTCTATAATTCCTACTTTCTCTCAAAAATTCTTTTTCAAGAAAAGTGTAAAACGAGCAACAAAAACATTTCGTTGCTCAGAATCGTAGTATTGATATCCCAAAGAATTTTCAAGATATCCAATGAACCTATATTTATACCTCATGGGTGCACCCCGCTGCGCAACTATAACGTATGCTGGATAACCCTACATATTTAAATATCTAAGACTTGGATTTCTACAGAACCATATCTAATATGGGGTCGTAGAAACAACTTTCGATGGAACTCTATTAAGTATGTGGGCACCAGTAAGTAAAGCATAACCCCAAAGGTAATATAGAAGATCTGTATAACTCATCATAGATTGCACAATATCCAATAAAATACGATTTCTTCGTTCCGACACACTATTGTGTCGAGGAGTTCCTGGTGGACAATATTAGGCAAGAATCTCATTCTCCTTTAAATAACTTTTGAATTCGTCGCTCATGAATTCACCACCTCGATCTGATCGAAGGCGCTTGATGAATTTCCTGGTTTGTTTTTCTACCTTGTTTCAGAATATTTTGAATTTCTTAAATATTTCCAATTTATGTCTCATCAAATAGACATATCCATATCTTAACTTATCATCCGTGAAAGTCACGAAGTATGCTGAACCGTCATGAGCATCATGATTTAATGGACCATACACATCACTGTGTATTAGCTCCAATAAATCTTGAGCACGGTGTCCAACACCAAGAAATGGGGCCTTTGTCATTTTCCCTTTGATACATGACTCATAAATTGGATAAAGATATATGGTAATATCTTCAATCAAACAATCCTTAACCAATTTTGATATATGTCTAATATCTATGTGGCCCAATCTTATATGCCATAATTCAGTATTATTTAATTCAGATCTTTTACTTGTATTTTTCTTTACATTAAAAACATCTCGATATATTTCCAAAATATAATGACTGTTAGATAAAGAACATTCACATATCAAATAGTTTCCTTTATCATAGAAACATAAAGTACTTTATTTAATATTTATTTTATATCCATATTTATCCAATATCGGTAACAATATATCTGTCTAATAAGAGAGGGTACATAAAAACAGTAATGAAAAAATAATTTACATCCATTAGGGATATCTAGAACAACCGTTCCTATTGCCTTGACATCCAATGTCTTGCCATTCCAAACTCTAAGCTAGATCTCCCATTTGTTCAGCATTCTTTTAACCCTCATGAATTGCATGAAGTTGCAAATATGAGGGGGGACTGTCGATGTCTAACACCTATCCACTACTTGCATCTAAGGCTAATGAGATGTCAATAATAGAAAAAATACAAAGCGTACATGAGGGTCATGCCTTTCATTTCAGCTCTGGACAATCTTTCTACAGTGTCCAAACTTCTTGCTGTGGAGACATCCATCGCGACCTACATGTGGTCTTGCAGTTTGTACTTCTTGGAGTCTCTCTTTGATATCTTCTTCTTTCCCATTTTTTATTTTCTTTGGCTTTCTAGAAGCCTTTGAAGAACTTGCTCCACCATTGAGGTACAAAGTGAGATTGTCTTTCCTCAAATATTGTTCCGCCGTGGGTAATATGTTATGAAGTTCTTCAAAACTGGCTTGCATCGAATGCATATGAAAATTTAACACAAAGCCAGCGTAACTACCAGATAAAGAAGATAGAATTAAATTTTGACCTAGTCGTTTATTGATCATTATGCCCTATCATTCAAAATATTGAATCTTGTCTATCATGTTCAAAACATGAATGTTGATCGCTCCTCCATCCTTGAGCGTAGCATGGAATAATTCCTTAAATCTCCGATATATTTCAATTTCTTGATTTGTTTCGAACAACTCCTTGAGTGTTCTCATAATGCTCCGAACATCAGGTACTTCTATGCACTATCTGAGCAAATCTGGAATAATCGATTCTAAAATGTAGGATTTCACCCTTAGGTTATCATCCTTCCATTTTTCAAAATTCTCTCGCTCTTTGAGAGTGGAATCAGGCTCGATTTTAACAGGTAATGGATTGAGCATCACATAGCTTAACCTTTTTTACTCTAAGACAAGGCAAATGTTTATTTCTCCTTCAAATGAGTTCTGAGCTCCTTTAATT
The DNA here is from genome assembly GCA_019454045.1 of Zanthoxylum bungeanum. Taxonomy (NCBI): domain Eukaryota; kingdom Viridiplantae; phylum Streptophyta; class Magnoliopsida; order Sapindales; family Rutaceae; genus Zanthoxylum; species Zanthoxylum bungeanum. The sequence continues at coordinate 201,516 of SKCR01030722.1, read as the reverse complement.
TTATTAGAATCCAAAAGGTGAGCTAATGGATTTGCGACTGTCATCTACAAGACAACAATTAAAAACTAGCAGAATCTTTTTCATTTCATTATAAAAATATTAATATGAATATGGATTTTAAATCTATTAGTGCTCTCCCACTACTTTACGTAATTCCGTAATCTCCCATAATGGAGAAATAGAAATTTGACTATCAAAATTTCATAGTGGGAAGTAGATCCCATAATATTTACTCCAGCCACACAATAATAACGGTCTTGGCCTTCATAAACTCATTAGGTAGACTTCAAAGGTCAATCACATTCATAAGACTCATATGTTTGGTCCTGAACCATTTCTTATCCAAACAATAATGACGGTATTGGATTAAGACGTGTTCTAGGTGTATACTTGTCAATGTACACTAATGAGCTTCATAAGTATACCCTCACAATAATGACGGTATTGGGTAATTACGTTAACTCATCACGCTAAATCTAATATTTTACCAGGGCGACATATGTTCCGACCACTTATACCCTCACAATAATGATGGTATTGGGCGTAAGTAATAAGAACTCATTTATCTTTGTATTGACAAGAAGGACCATCCAATATTGCTCCAACATTATTAATACTATTACTTAAAATAAAGTAATCACCTAATCATGGGAGATTTATGACAATCAAGTCATTAATATGCTTGGGTCAAAATAAATATTTTAATTTAAAACATGCGCTGCATATCCAATATGACTTATGCATAATTAAATTAAAATTATAGTGGTATAGATTCAAAAAATGTCAAACATGCAACATGTGTTGTATGGTTAAGACCGGCACTGATACCAATCTGTTAGGGCGGATTCGGGACCCCTAGGGTTAGATTGGTACCCCATGTAGCGGAAGTGGATCTAACCAATATATATAAAAGGATAAGTGTATTTTTAAATTATTTTATAGAATACTATATTTCGTTATTAGTTCGTAGGAAAAAACAAGGACCAAATCAGAGTCCGGAAACTCCGAAACAGAGAAAATGAAGTTTCAGTGCTCATGGTAGTAGCTAACAGCATGTCGCGACGCTCAGGCTTGAGAGTCGCAATGCCCAATCCAAGAATGCTCAGCATCGCAACGCTTAAGGGTGAGCATCACGATGCCCTACGCTATGAGTGCCAAGTGTCACGACTCTGGAGATATGTTTTGCGATACTACCATGTGTAAAATATTGGCAGAAAGTATTTTTGCCTTTAATCCAATTCTAAACACTTCATATTTTCTCCAATACTTCAATACACCTAAAAGTCCAATTTTAACATCAAAACCAACATCAACACATGTTATATAACAAACATACATGTATTCTAAATACATGTATTCATTAGTTTGAATCAAAACACAAACCAGATTAGAATCCCACAATGAAGTGACTCATGAACAATTCTAGGTCACTCAAAAGTGGTCAAGTGATTCTAGAATGATAGTCATAGCTCTAAGATTTCATCTAGAGTTCCAAACTCTAATTTTATGTTTCATGTCCAACATGAACATATTTGACCCAATTACAAGTATTTTGTGTTTATTCTTCCAAAGCATCCATACACAGTTCATTAGCCTAATTTGAACTTCAAGCTATGAAAAAAAAGCTTTAGAAAAGATCAAACTTACCTAGCAAGCTTGATTCCAATATCCAATCTTCTTCTCCTTGTTGTTGTAGAGAACTTCCAATGCTTCTCTCATAAAAACTTTACTTAGGCTAATATCTCTAATTCTTTCTTGTTTTAGCTTTCTCAAGCTTGATTAAAACCTTGTTCAAACTTGCCTTTTATCACAAAACTTATGTAATTTTTAATTAATAAAAGTTCTAATAAACTTTTATGTGGGCTTAATCTAATTTATCCAAATATGTATAATTATGTTTGTCTAATCACCTTTGTCTACCATTTTGATTTAATCCAATTAAATCTAGACAAAGTTTAACAAATTGATTAGTTCATTGTTTACCACTTTGATTTAATCCAATTGAATCAAACCAAATACATTTATAATTACATATTTGTAAATACCAAAATATCCTCCAATCGTAGAAATATTTCTGAAATTACAATAAAGTCTTTGTTTGATTTTGGATTAATTCTATTAATCTAATTGGTTCAAAGTAAATAATTAATATTATCCAATAACACTTAATTATTTTAATGGATATTTATAATAATAAATATTATTTATTATCAAATATTATAGGCTACCCAAGTGCTCAACGAGTACACTTCATATTGTGGGACTCTATAAGTCCAAACACGTTCGTCATATAAGCCTAGCTTATAAGTACGTAATTCGGCAACCTCCAAATTCGCAAAGAACATGAACGACCTTTCTGAACTTTATAGGTTGAGGTCATCACATATGTTTAACAATCCCTCTATCGTAGGCTATCCGAGTTGTGCTTAGGAAACATAGATCATACCGTCAAGTTTTTGTGGCACACATCTCATATTGTTGATATGTCCATGATTATTTACAACTAATCAAAACACCATTTATGATGAATGCAATCCACACTAGGAGATCGGCTTTGGCCAAAATCTTAAGAATCGTGACTTACTCACATGGAAACATAAACTCCTTAGGGCACATATATGGGATGACAGATCTTATCTTGATACGCACTTGATTAATGAGTGCATCGGTCCACACCTAAAGAACATCTAGCGGTCAGAACATGTAATGTCGCTAACATATATGGCATCAAATTGTGGAGGACCACACATAAAATCAATTATATCGTATAGTAAAAGGATCACATATGCTACTCGACTCGAGGAGATTCTTATTGATTCTGGTGTGTACTTCCAATTATTAGGAATCACATGTTAGTCATTCAGTATTCACTCCAATGAATACCCACATGTCTATACGAGCTTCCATTGCTCATGGTACATTGAGTTAAACCATTGGAACTCCAATTCTAATATACGACATCAACTAGTTTTCTAGGTTATAGGAATTCGACTGTATTCCAAAGCCAACGACTATGGATATATACTTTAAGAATAGTTTATAATAGTAATGCTATCCCATTATAGGACCACCCAATGTCCAATATTACTACATGACTATTCTGTTAAGGTTGGTGCTCGGAGTGCCAATCCGGATCTTATTTATGTCCGATTCATGAATACAGACAATGCATTTTTCCATAATATTACTTATTTAATTGTAGCACTTCTTGTCTTTTATATACATATTCGATCTAATTACGATTAGATATCTAATTATGATTAGATTGAAACTAAATCTGATTTAGTGATATGTGTATATTAGACAAAGACCTTAGGATTTACAATGTAGTGCACAGTTACAACGTAGTTTGTAATTGACATTGGGAAGTGTCACTATAAGTTGTATATCATTAAATAAAAATCCTGGTCAAGATTTACTAACACGGGTCAGTTAGTAAAATCCTTTGAGACCAGTACATGTCGTATATCGTGACTTGGTCCGATGGTTTATCCCAATAAACCATGAGTCTCGGGAGACTCGTATAGACATGTAGGTGTTTATTTGATAAACATTGAACGACTCACTGAATATTTCCTAATAGATGGTACACCAACGTCAAAAGGAATCTTCTCGAGTTGAGCGAGCATAGTAGTCATTCGACTTGAGATACCAAAGTGGATATATGAGTTATCCTCCACAATTTGATGGCAGTCACGTCACTGATCTATTTAGATTAGATCTTCGTCTGTTCATTGGGTATCTATTGGGTTTCTACTATAGTCCCAAGATCAATTAAGCATTTAAACATGTGAATACAACAAAGAAGTATGACGAAATCATACTTACATTGATCGGCTTTTGCGATGCGAGGAACAACAAAAATTCTTCCAGCTTTTCCTCCAAGGTGCTCACGGCTTTGACCTCCATTTTGTGCTCCATGATTTCTTCAAGCTCCAAGCTTTAAGTATGCATTCCATGTCCATGGGTGGGTTTCCCTATAACCTTTGGATGACTCCTAAATTGTGCTAGCACTTGTGAAAATTTGCAACAAATCATCACTTTGCCTTCTTCCAACTCTCAGCTTTGAGAAGTAATTTTGAGAGAATTTGGCCCTTGGCCGAATTGGAGAAGAGAAGAGAGAGAGAAGAAAATGTCAAGTGTTTTGGTTGTAATTGATTTCAAAAACAATTAAATGATATACCAAATTCAAAAAATAGTACATGGCATTTAAGCCTTCCAACCACCACCATCAATCAAAAGTGACTAGACATCACATCACTCAAAGTGACAAGACATCTATCAATTGAATGACTAATGATGGTGACGTTTGATGTGACTTGTGTGCCGCACTTGAATTCGAAATGCGAGTGGCCCGCAAACACTCTCGGGCTCGGGTTCGCTAATTCCGAATTAATGATTTTCCGTTGCGACGTAATTAAATCAAATTTAATTAAATAATTATGCCTAGAAAAATTACTATTCACATCGCTAACGAATTAATTCTAAATTAACTCGTTCCCGAATTAAAATCTAATTTTAATTCCGCGTCGAAATCTAATTCGTATAATATATCGAATATATTATTTATCGATTAATTCCAAATTAATCGTCCCTCCTCTTTAAATAATATTTTATCCCAGATAAAATTTCTCCGTAATTAATCCTAGATTAATTTTCTCTCTCATTAATTAATCCCAGATTAATTATGTGTGAGTCATACATCATCGGTGAATCTTCGGGAAGCGACCCATGAGATCTCCGGATATGTTGGCAGTAAATCCGGTCGTCGGACTATCCAAACACGTACGTACCTAGTACTACGTTTTTACCTATTTACAAGACATGGTTGGCTTCTAGCAAATCACCGTTCCTACCCAATTCTCCAGAAATATTCTTAAAGGAATGTGTAATCTTTATCAGGTGTAGTATACGTAGTATTCTGTATTTCGATACAGCATCAGATGTCACGTGCTAGGCCTGTGGCTGGAATTGTGTTTGTCCCGTACGAAGCACATATCAGATCTCTGGTAACTAGTCTCTATAATCGGATAAACATGACCTAGTCATATTATCCCGAAGATTGCAGTACATAAGAGCACCAGTTCCGTATCCTACGTGATCATCATCTCCACTATGACTGGAGTGATACTTCCGTCTTGACATCACACCAATACACTACGATTCTCAATATACCCAGAAGAGGCGTACACATAACATGTTAAAGCCCTGGACGACCAAAACCAAAGTATATTGATTGTCGCAAGTATTAGCGGTGCAAGTCTCAGGTTAAGACTAAATACACCTACCCTGATTCGGATTTCCATAGACACATAGTCATACTACCAATGGAATTCCGAGGGATCTATCCAGAGCGAAGATGTTTCCGTACCATCGGTAAACACAACCTCCTATTACACTTGCATGAGTATCCAATACCCAAATATATGAGAACTATGCCGTTATGCTCCCACAACGCGCACAAGTGTATACTAGTATTAGCATTATCAATGTCCAATCTCGATAATACTACGACTAGGGATATTTAATGATTAAACCTTTGTGGATTGATACTGTCTCATATCATCTCAATCCGGAACTAATCATAAGGACCTTTTATCATTTATATATCTTGGTAATCTAATTACAAATGATAAAATAGCAATTTCCTTTGCCACATAGTTAATTTGTACAACAACACCATAATCTGTACAAATAGTGATGCTATGGGTCATAATTGTCCAACAATCTCTCACTTGGCCTATAGCCAATTGTTGGGTATCTACGGTCCCCGGGATCGAATAAAGCGATGAAACATACATGTGAATACACGAAGAAGTTGCGGAATACTTACATCGATCGGTAGAGGCGATGCGTCGAAGAACAAAAACTTTTTAAGCCCTTTGAGAAGATCTCGGCAGTTGGGTTTTTTTGTCCTCCTCAAATTTGACCATCTCCAAGCTCTAAGCTCCAAGCTTTCGAATGGTGATTCCTTGCTCACAAGTGGGGTTTCCCTATCACTTAGGATGACTCCATTATGTGCTAGCACTCTTGATTTGCAACAAAATCATCACTTGCTTCTCCTTCATGTCTCGGCAGTGAGCAAAAATAGAAGAGGAAAAACAGGTCCAAGACCGTGTGAGAGAGAAGAGGGAAATTTTTGGCTCCAAAACGTGTAAGGGAGAAAGAATAGAAGTTGTAAAAGTGTTGTGTATTTGTATATCAAAATACAAAAATAAAAGTCAAATACCATTTAATAAAATAATGGTATATGTCTTTCAATCACACTTGAGTGTCCAACACTCATCCATCATTTCTTATCAACTTCCATCACTATTCACTCAATCAAGTGACAAGTGATTTGACGCTTGATGTCACTTGCGGGCCACGCTTGAATTCGAAATGCGAGTGCGCTCACAAACACTCCCGGGCTCGGGTTCGCTAATTCCAAATTAACGAATTTTCCGTTGCGACGTAATTAAATAATTATGCCTAGCAAAATCATTATTCACGTCGCTAACGAATTAATTCTAAATTAACTCGTTCACCCGAATTAAAATCTAATTTCAATTCCGCGTCGAAATCCAATTTCTTATAATATATCGAATATATTATTTTATCGATTAATTCCAAATTAATCGTTTTCTCTCTTTTAATATAATATTGTATCCCATATAAAATATCTCCGTAATTAATCCCAGATTAATTCTCTCTCTCACCTAATTAATCCCAGATTAACAAAGTGCGAGTCATACATCATCGGTGAATCTTCGGGAAGCGGCCCTTGAGATCCCCGGATATGTTGGCAGTAAATCCGGTCGTCGGACTATCCGAACACGTAAGTACCTAGTACTACGTTTGTACCGATTTACAAGACAAGGTTGGCTTCTAGCAAAGCGCCATGCCTACCCAATTCTCCAGAAATATCCTTACAGGAATATGTGATCTATATCAGACATAGTATACGTAGTATTGCGTATTTCGATCCAGCATCGGATGTCACGTGCAAGGCCTGGGGCTGGAAATATGTATGCCTCGTACGAAGCACATATCGGATCTCTGGTAACTAGTCTCTATAATCGGATAATCATGACCTAGTCATATTATCCCGATGACTGCAGTACATAAGAGCACCAATACAGTATCCTACGTGATCATCATCTCCACTATGACTGGAGTGATACTTCCATCTCGACATCACACCCAATACACTACGATTCTCAATATACACAGAAAAGGCGTACACAGAACCTTGTTAAAGCCCTGGACGACCAAAACCAAAGCATATTGATTGTCATAAGTATTAGCGGTGCAAGTCTCAGGTTGAGACCAAATACACCTCCATAGACACATAGTCATACTACCAATGGAATTCCGAGGGGTCTATCTAGAGCGAAGCTGTTTCCATACCTTCGGTAAAAAACAACCTCCTACTACACTTGCATAAGTATTCCTATCATGAATATGTGAATTATGTCGTATGCCTCAGAACGCGCACAAGTGTAATACTAGTCTTTTACGCATTATCGAGTCCAATCTGGATAATACTCTAACTATGGATATTTAATGATTAAACCATCGTGGATTGATACTGTCTCATATCATCTCAATCTGGAACTAATCATATGGACCTTTCATCATTTATACATCTTGGTAATCTAATTACAAATGATGAAAGAGCAATTTCTTTTGTCACATAGTTAATTTGTACAACAACACAATGATATGTACAAATAGTGACGCTATGGGTCATAATTGTCCAACAATCTACCACTTGGCCTATAGCCAGTCACTCAAGTGTCTTATACCTGAATTATGTACGGTTCGCTCAATTTATGCTGAGGAAAGGTTTTCGTCAGCGGATTTGCATGATTATCATCTGATGTGATTTATACGATCATCACATCGCCACGATATATGATCCGAACGAATAAGATGAATATTTGAAGTAAATATATGGATCGTTGATGAGACCATTAATTCTTTAGCCTGCGCTGTAGCCTAGCTCAGCTGCTAACAGAACTATATCTAATATAAATAGATTATTATCAATCTAGAAGGCTTCTATTGCTGCCTCAACTGCAACAATAATCCACTTTTGTTGTTTATTCGGTAACAGTATCTTGCTTGGAAGATTTCCAGCTCAGTGTTCCGTTATTCAAACTTTATAGTACCGTTGTTACGACTTTTAGTCGTTATTATCGGTTAGGAAACTTGCAACAGTGAACCTAGTCACTTCAAGTTCTCATTCTCCATAGGATAAAATAGCATCCTTAGTTCCTCTAAGATACTCAAGGATGTTCTTAACATCAATCCAGTGACTATCACTTGGATTGGCCTGATTGTGACTCCATATGCACAAAGCGTATGAGACACCAGGTCACGTACATTTTTCAATGTACGATTTCTCGGAGATTTTTAACAACTTTAATTCTATCCCAATAGATCTTTATTCCTTGAATAAATGTTGTTTCTCCCAAGAATTCTACGGAGAATTTTCATGAAAGACAAGCTTTCGCCGATTGTAATTATGGGAATATCATTTCCAAGAAATGACATGTCATCTTTATTAGGACATTCATTGTCAGTGCGCTCCCACTAACCTTCTTATATACACAAGAATCATTTTCATTTTTGAATTAAATCATACATCATTATGATTACATCAAAACGATAATTCCAAGAACGCAATGCTTGCTTCAATCCATACATGGATCGAATAACCTACAAACCTTGTTTGCTAGTTTTGGTACGACAAAACTGTCAGGATGTTGTAAACATCCTCCAAAAGGTTTCCGTTAAGGAAAACAGTTTTGGCATTCAGCTGCCATATTTCATGTATGAAATATGCAACTTTAGCAAGCATTGTCCAAATGGATTTAACCATGGCAACTAGTAAAAGGTTTTGTCGTAATCGACACAATGTTGATAATAATACCTTTTCGCTACAAGCCTAGCTTAGTACGTTGGTATGTTGCCTTCCATGTATATCTTCCTTGAAGACTTATATAGTACCAGTAGGCACAATGCCTTGCGGTACAACAACTGGTATCCAAACTTAGTTGGTATACATGGAATCCATTTCGGATTTCATGGAACTTTGCCATAATAGGGAGTCGATACCTTGTATCACTTCCTCATACTTATTCAGTTCGTGTTCCTCAATAAGATTGACATCTTTATGAGGTGAGATCAAAAACCCATACCCCAGGTTGTTTTCTGACTCTCTCCGACTAACGTGGTTCTTGTGTATTCGAAGATTATTGGTATAGTTTCATCCTTGATGAACTATTTGTGTTCCATTAAGGAATCGGTGCCTGGAATAGTATTACTCTGATTTTCATCAAGTTTTACTTTCTTCTCACTTACCACTACATATCGGTATTCCTCTTAGGAAAACCGCATGGCGAGCAATAATTATATTGTTCTCTTGTGAGTTGTATAAGTACTATACTTTGGTTTCCCTAGGAGAACCATTATTAGGCACTTATCCGATTTGGGTTTTAGTTTGGTATCATCCAAACATATGCCTAGCATACCCAAATCTTCAGGAATGAGAAACCCGGTTTCTTTCCTGTTCATATCTAATATGAAATCTGTCAAACATATTTTATGGAAGCTTATTCAAAATAAGTTCTGCACTGTTAAATGCGTATCCGTTGAAGGAAATGGTAGCTCAGAACGACTCATGATTAACCTTATCATGTCCAACAAAATTCAGCTTCTCTGTTTAGACACACAATCAAATTGACGTGTTCCGGGAGGAGTCCTCATTGAAAGAATACTATACTCTTTCAAGTATACGAGAAACTTATTGCTTAAGTATTTTCATCATGGTCTAACCGTGATGGTTTTATGCTTTAGCCGATCTGTTTATCTATTTCGTGTCGAAACTCTAAAAGTTTCCGATTTGTGTTTCAATAGAAACATATAACCTTAATGTGATGCCACATCCGTAAAGGTCACGAAACATTCATATCCACCTCTAGCCCAGCTAAATATGGGCCCACTTACGTCACTATGACCAAGGGCTAACAGATCGGTGGCATTTACACTTTTACCAAGTAAATAGTGTTTCAGGCACTTTGCCTAATAAACTAGATTCGTAGACATCATTTGAATAGAATCAAATCCGTCCTAGTATCCACTCTTCGAAAGTGTGGATATACGAGTCTTGTTTAATTGTGTCCCAGACAATAATATGTTGGACAGTTATGACCCATAGCGTCACTATTTGTACAGATCATGATGTTGTTGTACAAATTAACTATGTGACAAGGAGATTGCGCTCTTATCATTCGTGATTAGATCACCTAGATGTATAAATGATAGGAGGTCTCTATGATTAGTTCCTGGATTGAGATGATATGAGACAGTATCAGTCCTCGAAGGATTAATCATTAAATATCATAGTCGTAGTATTATCGAGACTGGACATCGATAATGCGGAATAGACTAGTATTGCACTTGTGCGCGTTGTGGGAGCACAACGGCATAGTTCTCATATATTTAAGTATTGGATACTTATGCAAGTGTGATAGGAGGTTGTGTTTACCGATGGTGCGGAAACAGCTTCGCTCTGGATAGACCCCTCGGAATTCCATTGGTAGTATGACTATATGTCTATGGAAGTCCGATATCAGGGTATGTGTATTTGGTCTTAACCTGAGACTTGCATCGCTAATACTTGCGACAATCGATATCCTTTAGTTTTGGTCATCCAGGTCTTTAACCGGTTCTGTGTACGCCTCTGCTGGGTATATTGAGAATCGTAGTGTATTGGGTGTGATGTCAAGACGGAAGTATCACTCCAGTCATAGTGGAGATGATGTCACGTAGGATACGGTACTAGTGCTCTTAAGTACTGCAGTCATCGGGATATTATGACTAGGTCATGTATATCCGATAATAGAGACTAGTTACCAGACATCCGACATGTGCTTCGTACGGGGCAGACACAGTTCCAGCCCCAGGCCTAGCACGTGACATCCGATACTGGATCGCCATACACGATACTACGTATACTATGCCTGACATAGATTATATATTCCAGTAAGAATATTTCTGGAGAATTGGGTAGGCACGGTGCTTTGCTAGAAACCAACCATGTCTTGTAAATCGGTAAGCACGTGGTATGAGGTACGCACGTATTCGGATAATCCGATGACCGTATTTACTGCCAACATATCCAGGGATCTATTGGGTCGCATCCCAAAGATTCACCGATAACAGTTAACTCGAATTAGAATTAATCTGGGATTAATTAAGAGAGAGAATTAATCTGGGATTAATTAAGATGGAGAAAATTAATCTGGGATTAATTGAGGTATTATTTAATCTGGGATTAAATGTGTTCGGAAGAGAGAGAGAACGCGATTAATTTGGAATTAATCGGTAGAATAAATTTAATAGTTAAATTTGATTTTTCTATTTAATTTATTCGTATGGGCTAAAATTAATATATCGAATATATTAATATGAATTGGATTTCATTACGAAATTAAAGTTGGACTTTAATACGAGCGAACGAATTAATTTAGAATTAATTCGTAAACGGCATTCGTAATATATTTACGAGGCATCGTCATTTAATTAAATTAGATTTAATTATTTAGCGACGAAAATTCGTTTAATCGGATTAAATGAATCCGAGCCGCGGCAAACATTCGTAGAATCCATTTGAATTTTGAATTCAAATGTGGGGCCCACTTCACATGTGGTAGTTGGGAGGGTAGTTGGCATTTATGCCAAGCCACCAACTTTCCAACCACCTTGGAATGGTTTTGGTGAAACCATTTACCCAACTACCTTGTTTAAGTAAAAGGGTAAATTGGTTTTACCTAAAGACATCTATCTCTCTCATTAGAACACACTTGAACAAAAATAAAACCCTATAATACTCCTCCATGGGCGTGAGCATCATCTCACTATCTCTTTGATTTTATTGCAAAAACAACAAAGCTAGCACTTCATGGAATCAACTAAGGTGATAGGGAACCAACTCAAAGCTTGGAATCAACAAAGGAAGGATCTTGGAGACCAACTCAAAGCTTGGAATCAACAAAGGAAGAATCTTGGAGATCTTCTTCTCAAAAATTTTAAAAAGCTCAAATCCATTCAATGTAAGTAATTCCGCAACTTATAATGAATTTATGAACACCTTTTCTTGCTTATTAGATCTTTGGCATGTTCTAGGAACACTAACAATGATTCTTTCAAATTGATGATTTGAGCATGCTTAGATTATGTTAACTTAGAGTTGTGCATGATTAGATTTGAGAAAAATTGATTGGATCAAATTTTGGACTCCCCCTTAGCATGTCCGAATATCACTGGCAGTGGACTGCAGTTTTTTTTTTTTTTTGTAACATGAAATGATGTGTTTAAATGCATGTTTAAATGTTGATTGTTGGTTTGATTGGATTAGAATCAAAGTCAATAAATTTCATGTTAAAATCAAAGTGCATGTTGAGCATGAAATGATGAATTTTGGATTCAATTTGTGTTGAGCATGAAATGATGTGTTTTGGCTTCAATTTGTGTTTAGTATGAATTAATGGATTAAGCATGATTAATTAAGTTAATTGGTATTTTGGAAATATTGAGTTTAATTAATTAATCATGGCTAATACACTTTAATTAAAGTAATTGTGATATTTGGAATATTATAATTATGTTAATAAGCCTTGAATTATGAATTGGGCTAAAAGTGTGTATTTGGGCTTAATGGGCTTGGTTTGACCAAGTTTGGTTTTGGACTTTTGGATTGGATCCAATTGGGCCCAAAACCAATTCCATAAAGTCCAAATACATCAGTTGGCACTTTTTTAAAGAATTGAATTGGGCCTAATGGGCCTAAATTAATTTGTAGGCAATATGGTGATTCCTATTGGGCCTTGGCATTTGCATTTTGGGTTTGACCCATTATGGCCAAAGCCCATGCGTTAAGAATTAATTAAAAGCCCATTGGACTTTAATTAAAATGACATTGGATGTTATTGGGCCTTTGAGACCCATTAAGATTGGATTTGGAATCCAAGTCTTTAAGGCTTATAAGTAAGTGTAAATATTTAATTTGGAATTAAATTTGGAATTAGTATTGAATACAAATAAATTGGATTTAAAGTTGTAGTTCAATATAATTCAAGAATACTTACTTTGAGTATTTATTCTTAAACGAGTTTGACTCACGCAAATCAAATCGTTGTTTGAACATTATATGGTCATAATTCAAAGATTAATTAATTGGATTAGATTGATTGAATAACATGATTTGTATGAATACATGAATGTGTTGTATGAATAATGTATATCGGATGAATATTAGAAGGGCGAGGGCAATTTTGGAAATTGTAATAAATTTAGAATTTATTTAAATTGGACCTGCGTGTCCAGCCTTTTATCTCTTTATTCTTTGTATTTCTCTTCTCACCAATTCCCCTCAATGTTAATGAGGTTTCTTTATTGTATTATGTAATTGGGTAGAAGCTAGAATAGTTCTAGTCGGGGAGAGGAAATGGAGTGATTTGTTCTAGGAACAATTTGTGACATATCCATCCGCATATCATTATTAATTTATTTATCGCGCCTTATTATGCTTTTAGAATGCATGCTTAAGGGTGTATGATGAGACCTAATCAAAGATAATAAATTGGTTGCCAATTTGCACGCGAAAAACCCTCAAAACATATTAAGCGTTTTTCCTTCCGTTGAGTGATTCTTACTCAAGATCCAAAGTTGGCATTGGTTTGTTGGCCAAAGTCAAGACCTTTGTCAATTGCGGATGTGTTTGAATCATGAGATTTTTGTTCCATATCGGTGTCTTGTCCAAGTCGTGATTTGTTGGCCAAAGTCAAGATCACTTCTTATCCATCGACATTGATTACGAAGCTTTCCATGTCAATGGGTTCCGCTTAACTGGGATCATTGAGTTTGTTGTGCCAAAGCCAAGGCTTAGTTGATTCAGAGGAAAAAGGTTAGGTAATATATTCGATATGTTGGCATATATAAGATATATGTTTCGGACTTGGATGTCCACCTACTGGATCTAGGAATTGGATGAGATCCAATTGATCTTAGAGATCTACCTAGTTAAGTATCATACAATTTGTTGGCCAAAGTCAAGATTGTGTGTTATTTAACGGGATCCTAGCCCACTAGGAAACACGGTTTCCCGAGTACTCGACAGAGGGTTAGAGGCTCACCGAAAAATAGTTGGAGGCAAGAATTAAATTTGCAATATTCGTCGTTTAGATACTTGCCATACGCGCTCAATCAAATATCATTCGTCAAATAAGTTAATATATTAGTTTGACTAATATTTAATTGTTGTTTTAATTAAACAGTTGGACTGTATTCAAACTACTTCATTTATAGTTGATTTTATAATTGGATTATAGTAATCAATATATTTGAATTTTACCCTTCATTGTAGTTGATTATATAATTGGATTATAGTAATCAATATATTTGAAATTTACCGATCATTTATAATTGATTATATAATTGGATTATAGTAATCAAAATATATTTGATTTTAACCAATAAAAGTATACTTGATTATATAGTTGGACTATAGTAATCATTATATTAAATAGTACCTGAAATCGTTGATTAAATAGTTGGACTATTAGAATCAAGATAAATTGAAAGATTAGTGTTTAAAATATAATCCTAGTGAAAATGTGTTTAAACGACTTTAATTTTCAAATTGGGAATAAAATTTACGGATGGTCCTGGAAACTAATAAGTTACTTTATTTGATAAAATAACATATTAGGCCTAAGCCCAGAGTTAAGCAAATAGTAGAGCATGATCTTTGGAAGATTCATGTGATGACAACTTTAGTGCTTAATCCATTATACTTGTCAAAATGACTCCTTAATTTCCTAATCAGAACTAAGGATTAGATCCTTAAAATATGATGAAGAAATTGAAGGATCTTCATATATTTATTCTTAGATCTTAGAAGTATTAAATTACAATTAATAACTCTTGGAGAGTGTAGGCACTGCATTTTTGCATATAAATCCCGATGATGAGTCTCATTTGGAGGCACTACCTTTTAAGTCGCGGAAGCCGCGGGAAACGGACATCGGAAGGGAAAATATGGAAATCAGTACTTTGTCGAATTTGACTCGCTTGTTTAGCTTCGGGCTCGCTGGTGGACCTCCGTTTTAAAGCACCTTTAGCCTAAAAAACCCAGAACCTTTTAATCTTGGCCCAAACCCACTCACCAAACCAACACAACACCTAGCCCACCAAGAGAGGCCCACACTCCCATAGCCCCTAAAATACACCCAAATTAAATTAAATATTAATTAAATAATGTAATTGAATTAAATAAAATAATTAAACCATTTACCAATTAAATAAAACAAAAACAAATATAATCATGCCTAATTTAGATAAATCAAATATATTAACTTCCTAACTAAACAAAATCATATACTAAATTAAAAAGATGTCATGCCTAATTAAATCACTCATAACCAATTTAAAGATATTGACTTCCTAATCTAACAAATTGTATTCCTAAACCAAGCCAATCAAATATTCAACCTTCATAATCTAAGCCAATCTTGTCTCCATCAAATCCCTTGCTTTCCTTGTCTAACACCATATCATATCCTCTCTTTAATGCCAAAATCCCTTTCTTGTGAGACAAGGAGAAACCCTAACCCTTCTCTATATAAACAACCCCTAACCAAGACATGCACTTCCCCTTCACACATGATTGATTCACGGCAACACAAGAAAAAAACCAAGCTACAAAGACTAGTCGATAATACACACAAAACCCTAATCACAAAGCCAACAGCCCCTGCCTCACGTTACAATTAACACACACGGCCACGCCCTTGACCTGCCTCACGCATCTCTCAATACACGACACCTACACTAAAGACGCACGCAGCCCCACTCACACACTCAGGCCACGCACTTGGCTTCACCCAAACTACCCACTGCACACCCCCTTCACTGCCGAGAATAACCCTCCTCCACTGCCAGTGATTCACGCCAAACATACCCTCAAAACAGCCAGAAACACGCCTAAACAGTGAGCAGAAAATACATCACAAACAGCAGCAAAACGAAGTCAAAACAGTGGCTTGAGCAGCGAAACGGCGAGGGAAAAAGAAAACCAGTGAACCGGGAAAGTTAAGGAGCTTTAACCCTTCCGATCTCCGTGAAACGCAAGTCCGAAAGTCGACGAAAAAGGTTAGACCTGAGGGTATTTTCCACATTCGTTTTCTGTTTTATTTTTATTATTCATTGAGTATTGTTCGCATGATTGTTATGTTAAAATGCATGTTGTGGCCCTTGAGTAGATAAATATGCATGGATTACGAAATATTGTATGTTGTGGCCTTGGAATAAAATGTAAGATGTGTCAACTCTCGTGGTATATCGGATGGAAACCCGGACATAAATTTCATAGCCGATTCCGAATGGACGGTAGTATGATCTGTACTCGGGATACAACTCCACGTACCGCTTGAGTAAACGACACTTTCTTTTATTTTATGTTGCTTTGATTTATTTACTATTCGTCATTTAAATTCCGCATATTACTTGTTTATGCATGATGCGATCGAGCGCATGGGCTTAGTAAGTCGGATTAAAGGTCCCATATTTGGAGGGGTTAAACCTTTTACCAAGATGCTTTGCCGCGCCGGTTGATGTGTGTTCGGTTGAATGTAAGATATGTTCAATCAGGCATACTAAGTTTGATATTATGGTCTTTATTCTTTGTATGCATGATGCGATCGAGCGAATGGGCTTAGTAAGTCGGATTAAAGGTCCCCTATTTGGAGGGGTTAAAACCCTTTTACCACGATGCTTTGCCGCGCCGGTTGATGTGTGTTCGGTTGAATGTAAGATGTGTTCAATCGGGTATACGGAGTTTCATATAGTTATCTTTATCTTTGTACGCATTGTAATGAAAAACGCATGGGGTTATTTTGTTGGACTAAAAAGGTTCTCCATTTGGGGAAAGAAAAGCCTAAAAGGCTACCTTTACCACGATATTTGCCGCGTCTTTCATATATTGATTGCATCATCTATCCCTTAGTCTTGGCTTAACGTATTATAATTCATATATCCATGTCATGATAGCATTTGAGTATTATTTCTTGTGGTATATCGGATGGAAACCCTGACATAAATTCCGTAGCCGATTCCGAATGGACGGTAGTGCGGTCTGTCCACTTGGAAAAGTGCTAACATGTGTGTTTGTGTCCATATTAGTTATCTTCTTTTGCACCACGTCATAGCATGCTTACTTTAATGCCTAATTACATCCTTAAGTGTCTTTTTGCATTATGTACTTAGTTGACCCTTTTATTTACGCATGGACATGTAATGGCTATTTGTTTATGCTTCCGCACGTATAAGTATGATATGTCTATGAAATCACATGTTCGCCATTATTTGATTCGCTTTTATGTGTGCTTGTGTGGTTAGTGTGTGCTTGTGTTTCCATGAATACAATATGCCAATGAAGTTGTATGTTCGTTGCTACTTTGATGTACTTTCAAGCATGCAATCTTAGATGTGAAATATATGCAAATTTAGGTGTAAGTTTTATTTTTGTGCACATGGATTTAGAAGCATGATACTCTTGGAAATAAGTGTTACTTAAGCTTGATTAAATTATTACACAAATCCTTTCATTACAAGTGACATAAGTAAGGAACCATTCCGAACCCAACGGTTTGAGGTCTTCCCTTGCGAGGGGTGAGTGCGGCCTTAAATCTCATTTTCCCGGTTCACACCGGGTGGCAACTCCATTATTCTCCGGTTTAGTCCCCCGGGCTACTCCGTACTCCCCACCGGGCCGCGAGCCGGGATAACATGTGTCGTCCAGTTTCTGTGTCCCACAGTCTGGCGACTCCACTAGGGATAGAGAATCGGCCCCGAAATATTGTCTTGTAATGTTTGGATTTATGTTCTAATTGACCGTGTCTATAGTGGATAAAATGGGGGTTTAATCAAAGGCATTTTGAGGCTAGGTAATGGTTTGGTGTCTTCCTTCACTCACTACCTTTCTAGAAGGAAAAGCTGTGAAGGCACCTAGATAGCCATCTACTCGTAGCCTATTGTGATAGACTAATTTGGAGGACTCGTTGTTTATTCCTGACACCAAGCGATAAGAGCCTAAGAGGCTTGGGTATTTAAGTGAGCCTCGCTCCACCCTCCCTCTGTGGAATCTACAACGGGAAATCCATTTGACAGTCGGTGACACACCATAGCTCACTGGCACGTACCTTAGTGTATAAAAAAGGGTGCGCTCACTTGGCCGCTCGAACCCTTGATTGGGGAGACCTAGTTGTGGGCCATCCTTCGCCGGTGAGAGCCTTTGTCTACACTCTTGCGAACCCACCCATAGACCGGGGTTGTATGGTTAAAGTAACAATTATTTCCTTGAGTATGTGCTTGTGGACCATCCTCATTTGGATGCAGTTGGACTATTGTCAGAAATGCGAACTTGCTGGGCCATTTAAACTGGGACGAGTTCGTACCTTATGACCATTAGGCCCAAAGCTTCTGAAATGTTGATGGGCCATTCTGTAGAAATCATTGTTTTATGTTTGCATTATTTTTTTTATGCTTGTGTTTGGGAACATCGTCGTTTGGATCCATTTGGACCATTTGTCATGGGATATTGGCTTGTTGGGCCATTTAAACTGGGAAAAGAACGTATTTTATGACGATTGGGCCAAAGGATTCTAAGTGTTGATGGGCCACTTTGTGCTTGTGTTCAGAAGCCATGAGATGTGAACTCGTTGGGCCATTTAAACTGGGACGAGTTCACTCCTATGAAAGTTAGCCCAAAAGCTTCTAAAGTGATGGTGGGCCGATTTGTGTGAAAATTTTAATGAGTTGATATATTTCTTGCATCACATGCACCTCATGCATACATGCACCATGTTAACCCCATTTTGTCTTGAAGGACATCATAGATACCCGTTGGTTAGGGAAGAGGGCAGACTTGTCAAAAGACTGAGCAGCCACCAAGAGTACCGGTAGAAGACCTAACCCAACGGGATAGGAAACTCAATCATGCATGCATGCATACACGTAACATATTTGCATCCTTTTTGTGCTTGTTCTGTTTTGTAATAACAGGTTTCAAAGGAGAAAAAAAGAAAGCGTCAAATGCAAGCCAACCAGAACCAGCAACAATACAATGTCAGCAGTCTTCAGGAATGAATCACAGGGGCGAGGCCCATATCAATATCAGTTGGGGGGCGAGGCCCACATCAGTATCAGTTTGGGGCGAGGCCCACATCAGTATCAGTTTGGGGCGAGGCCCATATCAGTATCAGTTTGGGGCGAGGCCCACGTCAATATCAGTTTGGGGCGAGGCCCATATCAGTATCAGTCTGGGGGCGAGCCCACATCAGCATCAGTTTGGGAATGAGTCCCAGGGCCGAGGCCCACATCAGCATCAGTTTGGGGATGAGTCCCAGGGCCGAGGCCTACATCAGTATCTATTTGGGGATGAGTCCTGAGGGTCGAGGCCCACATCAGTATGAGTTTAGGGGCGAGGCCCACATCAGCATCAGTTTGGGGGCAAGGCCCAGATCAGTATTATTTTGGGGGCGAGGCCCACATCGGTATCGGTTTGGGGGTGAGGCCCACATCAGCATCATGCATCCATACATACATGCATAAATATAACATACATATAATTTTTTTTTTGTATTCGCAGGATTGTAGCGGCAAAGACCACCTCATCAAGTAACGGCTCAAAAATGAGCCACATTCTCGGACAGCATGGTTCAGAAATGGACCGCTACCACAACAGTTGCCGAAAATGGCGTTCCAAAGTGGAGCACACTCATGCATGCATGCATACACGTAACACATTTTGGCATTCGTTTTGTGTTTGTTTTGTATTCCCAGGTTTTGAAGAAGAAAAGAGAAAGCGGCAAATAAAAGCTAATCAGAAGCATCAATATAACATCAGCAGTTTACGGATGAGTCCCAGGGTTGAGGCCCATATCAGTATCAATCTGGGACGAGGCCCACATCAGTAACAGTGTTGGGGCGAGGCCCACATCAGTTTCAGGGTCGAGGCCCGCATCAGTACCAGTCTTAGGGATGAGTCCCATGGTTGAGGCCCATATCAGTATTAATCTAGGGCGAGGCCCACATCGGTAACAGTGTTGGGGTGAGGCCCACATCAGTACCAGTTTGGGGCGAGGCCCACATCAGTAACAGTGTTGGGGCGAAGCCCATATCAATATCAGTCTGGGGGCGAGGCCCATATCATTAACAGTATCAGTCTCGCCGGGTATGGCACTCTGGGGGCGAGGCCCACATCCTTATCAACATCAGTCTAGCCGGGTATGGCACTCTAGGGGCGAGGCCCACATTAACATCAGATCAATTTTGTCGAGTACGACACTCCGGGAATGGAGATACATAATCAGTTTTGCTGGGTACGACACTCCGGGTATGGAGACATCATATCAATTTTGCCAGGTACGGCACTCCGGGTATGGAGATATTACTGCGACGCCTCGGGTATGAGGTTTAGCACGCCAGGTACGGCACTCCGGGTATGGAGATATTACTGCGATGCCTTGGGTATGAGGTTTAGCACGCCAGGTACGGCACTCCGGGTATGGAGATATGACTGCGACGCCTCGGGTATGAGGTTTAGCACGCTAGGTACGGCACTCCGGGTATGGAGATATTACTGCGACGCCAGGGGTATGAGGTTTAGCACGCCAGGTACGGCACTCCGGTATAGAGATATTACTGCGACGCCTTGGGTATGAGGTTTAGCACGCCAGGTACGGCACTCCGGGTATGGAGATATTACTGCTAGGCCTTGGGTATGAGGTTTAGCACGCCAGGTACGACACTCCGGGTATGGAGATATTACTGCAACGCCTTGGGTATGAGGTTTAGCGCGCCAGGTACGGCACTCCGGGTATGGAGATATTACTGCGACGCCTCGGGTATGAGGTTTAGCACGCCAGGTACGGCACTCCGGGTATGGAGATATTACTGCGACGCCTTGGGTATGAGGTTTAGCACGCCATGTACGGCACTCCGGGTATGGAGATATTACTGCGACGCCTTGGGTATGAGGTTTAGCACGCCAGGTACGGCACTCCGGGTATGGAGATATTACTGCGACGCCTTGGGTATGAGGTTTAGCACGCCAGGTACGGCACTCCGGGTATGAAGATATTACTGCGACGCCTTGGGTATGAGGTTTAGTACGCCAGGTACGGCACTCCGGGTATGGAGATATTACAGCGACGCCTTGGGTACGAGGTTTAGCACGCCAAGTACGGCACTCCGGGTAGGGAGACACCACTGCGACACTCTAGGTACAAAGACGCAACTGCGACACCTCGGGTATGAGGTTTAGCATGCCAGGTACGGCACAACATCAACTCCACGCAACACATGGCAAGTCAAGTGGCAGCTGGCGAGCCAGGTAAGTGAAAATGCATTGCATAACTTTGATAGGATAGTCACTGTTACACGTTACACAAGTCCCATCAAAGTGGGGGCGACTGTAGGCACTGCATTTTTGCATATAAATCCCGATGATGAGTCTCATTTGGAGGCACTACCTTTTAAGTCGCGGAAGCCGCGGGGGAAACGGACATCGGAAGGGAAAATATGGAAATAAGTACTTTGTCGAATTTGACTCGCTTGTTTAGCTTCGGGCTCGCTGGTGGACCTCCGTTTTAAAGCACATTTAGCCTAAAAAACCCAGAACCTTTTAATCTTGGCCCAAACCCACTCACCAAACCAACACAACACCTAGCCCACCAAGAGAGGCCCACACGCACATAGCCCCTAAAATACACCCAAATTAAATTAAATATTAATAATAATGTAATTGAATTAAATAAAATAATTAAACCATTTACCAATTAATAAAACATAAAATATAATCATGCCTAATTTAGATAAATCAAATATATTAACTTCCTAACTAAACAAAATCATATACTAAATTAAAAAGATGTCATGCCTAATTAAATCACTCATAACCAATTTAAAGATATTGACTTCCTAATATAACAAATTGTATTCCTAAACCAAGCCAATCAAATATTCAACCTTCCTAATCTAAGCCAATCTTGTCTCCATCAAATCCCTTGATTTCCTTGTCTAACACCATATCATATCCTCTCTTTAATGCCAAAATCTCTTTCTTGTGAGACAAGGAGAAACCCTAACCCTTCTCTATATAAACATCCCCTAACCAAGACATGCACTTCCCCTTCACACATTATTGATTCACGGTAACACAAGAAAAAAAAAACCAATCTACAAAGACTAGTCGGCAATACACACAAAACCCTAATCATAAAGTCAACAGCCTCCTGCCTCACGTTACAATTAACACACACGGCCACGCCCTTGACCTGCCTCACGCATCTCTCAATACACGACAGCTACACTAAAGACGCACACAACCCCAATCACACACTCAGGCCACACACTTGGCTTCACCCAAACTGCCCACTGCACACCCCCTTCACTGCCGAGAATAACCCTCCTCCACTGCCAGTGATTCACGCCAAACAGACCCTCAAAACAGCCCAGAAACACGTCTGAACAGTGAGCAGAAAATACATCACAAACAGCAGCAAAACGAAGTCAAAACAGTGGCTTGAGCAGCGAAACAGCGAGGGAAAAAATAAACCAGTGAACCGGGAAAGTAAGGAGTTTTAACCCTTCCGATCTCCGTGAAACGCAAGTCCGAAAGTCGTCGAAAAAGGTTAGACCTGAGGGTATTTTTCACATTCGTTTTCTGTTTTATTTTTATTATTCATTGAGTATTGTTCGCATGATTGTTATGTTAAAATGCATGTTGTGGCCCTTGAGTAGATAAATATGCATGGATTACAAAATATTGTATGTTGTGGCCTTGGAATAAAATGAAAGATGTGTCAACTCTCGCGGTATATCGGATGGAAACCCGGACATAAATTTCATAGCCGATTCTGAATGGACGGTAGTATGATCTGTACTCGGGATACAACTCCACGTACCGCTTGAGTAAACGGCACTTTCTTTTGTTTTATGTTGCTTTGATTTATTTACTATTCGTCATTTAAATTCCGCATGTTACTTGTTTATGCATGATGCGATCTAGCGCATGGGCCTAGTAAGTCGGATTAAAGGTCCCCTATTTGGAGGGGTTAAAACCCTTTACCACGATGCTTTGCCGCGCCGGTTGATGTGTGTTCGGTTGAATGTAAGATATGTTCAATCAGGCATACTAAGTTTGATATTATGGTCTTTATCTTTGTATGCATGATGCGATTGAGCGCATGGGCTTAGTAAGTCGGATTAAAGGTCCCCTATTTGGAGGGGTTAAAACCCTTTACCACGATGATTTGCCGCGCCGGTTGATGTGTGTTCGGTTGAATGTAAGATGTGTTCAATCAGGTATACGAAGTTTCATATAATTATCTTTATCATATACGATTTTAGGTACTATTTATTATAATGATTACTAAAGTCTAACTATATAATCAACTATAATTTAAATTAGTTTAAATTCAAATATATTGATTACTATAATCCAATTATATAATCAACCATAAATGAAATAGTTTGAATACAGTCCAACTGTTTAAATAAAACAACGATTAAATATTAGTCCAACTAATATATTAATTTGATGACGAAAAATTTGAAATGAGCGCGTATTGGCAAATATCTAAACGAATTTGCAAATTTAATACTTGCCTCCCACTATTTTTCGGCGAGCCTCTAACCCTCTGTGGAGTACTTGGGAAACCTTGTTTCCTAGTGGGCAAGGATCCCGTTAAATAACACACAATCTTGACTTTGACTAACAAATTGTATGATAATTAATTAGGTAGATCTCTAAGATCAATTGGATCTCATCCAATTCCTAGATCCAGTAGGTGGACATCCAAGTCTAAAACATATATCTTATATATGCCAATATATCCAATATATTCCCTAACTTTTTTCCTCTGAATCAATTAAGCCTTGGTTTTGGCACAACAAACTTAATGATCCCAGTTAAGCGGAACCCATTGACCATGGAAAGCTTCGTAATCGATGTCGACGGACAAGAAGTGATATTGACTTTGGCCAACAAATCATAACTTGGACAAGACACGATATAGAACAAAGCCTTCATGATTCAAACACATCCGTGATGAACAAAGGTCTTGACTTTGGCCAACAAACCAGTGCCAATCTCGGATCTTGAGTAAGAATCACTCAATGGAAGGAAAAACGCTTAATATATTGTAACGACCCGGGTTATTTTAGCGTGTTGCGTTAATTTTATTTTCGCGCGTGAGGTCGCGTCCGACTGCAAGGTTTATTTTTCAGTAAAATGGGGACTTTATCAAGGAATTAATTATGAATTTTGATTAAATTAAAATTTGAAGGATTAAATTGATAATTACCAAATTAATATTGTATACATATTAATCAAGATTTTTCTTACTCCCATTTAAAAAAAAAAAAAAGAGAGAGAGAGAGAGAGAGAGAGAAAGAAACCTAGAAATTACTAGAAGCAAAAATGTATTATATATATACAACTCACACGTGGAAGAATGGGGAGCACACATATACCCATTTTTAATTAACACACACACACGTGGAGCATACACACAAACACAGTTTGTGAAGAAGAGCAAAAAAAAATAGAAACGGGCAGAAAACGAGAGGAGAGAGAGGAAAATGAAAGAAAGATCGAGAGAACCGGGGAGAGAAATGAGAGAGACGAGTAGCCTGGGCCATGTCCGGCCATGTCGTCGACCGCCGGCGAGACTCCCGGCAGAGGCAGTGAATAGAGAGAGAACAGAAGCAGAGAAAGATTAGCAAGTGAGAGAACCGAGAGAGAAACTGAAGGGTGGGCTGCTCCGGCCATCTTCGGTCGTGTCCCACCGCCGGTGAGCCTCCAGCGCAGCCTACGGCGTGATGAAGGGCAGAAGCAGCGAGCAGTGGAGAGGTAAGTAACTTATGTGGTGATTTCCTTGGGTTTGGGTGTTTATGGCTTACTTTGAATTGATTAAATAAATCTGATTTGGAACCAAGAATAATGAAGAAGTATATTTTAGAGTAATTCAAAACTATTTAATCTTGAAATTGAAAGAAATTCTATTGATTAAGTGAGAAATAGAATCGGCGGTAACAAACCCTGGAATTTGGGATTTTGGATTCGTATTATAGGTATAACATATGATCGAATGTGTGTGCTATTGATAGTTTGGAACCTGAAGCAGGAAAGAAAATTTGAAATTTATGTAATTATGTCCATATAGTTTGGAAATGGAATAATAGAGATAGTGGCAGTGGTGTAGGCAGAAAACTGAGACAGTGAACAATAGGGGCTGTAGAGTTGGGGTTATTACATCACTTCAGTTTATTGCACGATAACATACGAATTGGTGAATCTGAAGTGAAGATGCTGAAATTTGTGGTGAAGTATATGTGTTTTTATGTAAACAAAATCTGAAATTGGAGCTGCGGCAGTGACGAATGCACGGTGGCTGTGGCGTATAGGTGAGAATAATACTATGGTGAATGGGTTAGTAATTTTGGATAAATTAACAATTTGAAAGGATTGGGTTAATTGGAATTAATAAGTATTGCAAGAACAGATAAAAGACTTAGTCAATTTAAAAGAAGACATAAAACTCTTCGTTGGGCAATTCCTGAAACAGTTATCACTTTTTGAAAACATCAGATGGTAATGCATTTAGACTCATTTTTTTAATCTTTTAAGGATAAATAGATCAAGTGAATTTGAAGAAAACTTAGGTGTAGATAGTTTTCATATACGAATGACAGGTCCATGGGAAAATTCAAGTAAAGATTGTTTAAGATTACATTCTAATCCCTAAATTGTAAATGAAATCTTAGCACATAAAGTATTTGATAGAATTTTTAATTCAATAAGTAATTATGTAAGGTGACTATCGTGTTTAAGGACAATCTGTTAATGATATTAAATAAGCATTTTGTTTGGTGATTGATTTAATGTAAGGGTAATGGGTTTAATGTCTTATGATTATGTTGGAAAGAAAAGAATTGGGAAATGATTAAATATGTTAAGAACTGAGAATTAATGTTTGAAAATGTGTGTGAAGATTGATATAACAGCAAAGCTTCAAATGTGTGTGCGTAAGTATAAATATGGAATTGGCAATTTAATACGAGAAGTATCTGCACCTATAAATATATCTTTGTGGAATGAATGCAAGTAGTGGTTGGCATAATATTGACAAATATAATTGTGTATTGAATATTTTATAGAGTTATTGGGTTGATATGAGAAATGTGTTGAGTTATGTTTTGCAGAAGTTAAGCCTATTAGTTGCGTAATAATAGACAACATTATATTTTAAATGCATAACGGGTTGCATATGGTATAGTAAAACATGTATGAAACATGAAAGTACATCGAGTACAGAATAAACATATAGTGTATAAAGTAATTAAAGAAGAAAACATGTAAAGAGCAGCAATTATATGTCATTAAATATTAAATATGCATGAATATATGCATGTAGTTTTATGACAACCTAAAGATAAATAAATAGCAAGCATGTCAAGGATAAGTGGAAGCATAAGAATTGCATATGCATATTTGTGTACCGTGATTTTCAGAAATTGAGTTGAAATTAAGAATGATTTTTAAATTCAAAAAATTTTAAAGGAAAGTTTCAAATGCTTTTGAAAGAATCGTATTTCAGGAAATGTTTTTACAGTTTTGAGAAACAGAACCTGGTTTTATGTTTTTCGGGGCATGAGGGAAAAACTCACCCCAGTATGTAACTTGAGATTCAGTTGGAATTGACGGATATCATATGGATTCGGGATTTGGGATTTGACCCATCCCAGTTGTACACTAATTGGAATTGACGGATTTAGACACATGTGCACATGTGGAGGACTGGGGGGACGCTCCTAGATCCTCAGCGCTCAGATGGTACATTCCTGGGCGGAGATGCGCCTACAGGCGGAGATGCGCCTTCGGGCGGAGATGCGCCTACGGGTGGAGATGCTCCTTCGGGCGGAGATGCGCCTACGGGCGGAGATGCTCCTTCGGGCGGAGATGCGCCTACGGGCGGAGATGTGCCTTCGGGCGGAGATGGGCCTACGGGCGGAGATTCAGTTTTCAGTTTTCAGTTTTCAGATATAGATTTCACTTTTCAGAGATACAAATTTTTGATAGACTTCAGTTTTCAGAAACAGTTTTCAGATGAACAGTTTTTAGAAACAGTTTTTAGAAAACAGTATTTCAGAAAAATAGGTTTTATAAAGTGTTTCAGAAACAGTTTTCAGAAAAAAGGTTTTTAAAAAAAAATATTTCTCTAAGAGCAGAGCATGCAATAGTAGAGTATAAATTACTATTATGCACATAAATCATATAGTCCAGATATCATTGGAAAAACATATAGTTGGCATAAATGTATAATGGCATGGTTGCATCAATATGTATATATGGTTAACATCTGTGCGTGGCATGTTCATATAGAAGTAACATTGTGTTAAATATTAGTGCATGATAGCATGATTTTAATTAGTGTGTATATATATATATATCAGTGGTGATTGTATGAGTTGTGTGCTTGTTTAGAAAGAACATAATGTAAGGATGCTAGAACATGATGAAATAATAACTTGTGCATGTATACATGGTTAGTAATAGTGGATTAAATGTTTGATAAGAATAATATTTTAGTATAACCGATTTGATGATATTTCAAGATAATGAAAGAGAGAAAGTTATAATAAAATACCTGAACCAGATTAGTCAAGAGAGTGCAGAAAATAGGAAAGATATCAGAGTAGCGCAGCAGAAACGTGATGAGGCCTGATACAGTAAATAGTAAGTATGGAAACTCAGTGTTATGCTAGAGAAGTTTAAGATATAGACAGAGTTTAAAGCATGTGAATGATCAGATAAAAGAATCAGTAACAAGGAATAAATTTGTAAATGGATAAAGAATTATATAGTGGCACAGACTTTGTAACTAATTGCATAGTCACATAAACAGTTTAGGTTAAATACAGAAACTGGATTCAAACCTTGTATGTGTATGACGCTCAAGGAATAAGCATATTTATTTACTGAGTCATTGTGATTCAAACCACAATAGTTTGTTAGTTTTGCAGGTTGGTGACCTGATTGGTCGACCACAGACATTAGAGCTTGAGGAGTCGGATAGCAGCGTTGCAGTCACCAGGTCTTGGGGGAAATAAAGAGTAGTAGCTTAAGTTTTAGTTTGTATAAGTTGTAACGTGTTGAGCACGAGTTTATTTTAGAAAAGTTTTTGCATATACGTATTTTCGGGCACGGAGCCCCAATTGTATTATGTCTGCATCGTATTTTAGTTGGGCCCTTAGATTGCATTAATGTTGTGATTCCGGCCTGAGGCCGAGATTTCATGTTTATGTTGTATATGGATGCTGGCTATAGGCCAGGTTGCATGATGTTACGAATACATCATGCCGAAATTTTTCTAGAATCAGAGGCTTATGGAGATGAGTTTAGCCTGTCTCCTGCCGGTAACATTGCTGCTAAGGCGGGATGTTACATATATTTTGAGGGTTTTTCGCATAATTGGCAACCAATTAATTATCTTTGTTAGGTCTCATCATCATACACCCTTAAACATGCATTCTAAAAACATAATAAGGCGCGTATAAATAAAATAATAATGATATGCGGATGGATACTTAACACATTTTGTTCCTAGAACAAATCTCTCCCGCTAACACAAATATTACTTCTACCCATTTACATAACACTTCTAAAGAAACCTCATTTACATTGAGGGGAATATGTGAGAAGAGAAATACAAAGAGTCAAGAGGTAATAGGCTGGACACGTAGGTCCAATTTAATAAATTCTAAATTTATTACAACAATTTCCAAAATTGCCCTCACCCATCTAATATCCATCCGATATACATTATTCATACATCGCAACCATGTATTCACACAAAGCATGTTATCAATCAATCTAATCAAATTAATTAATCTGAAATTAATGACCATACAATGTTCAAACAACAATTTGATTTTGCGCGAGTTCGACTCGTTTTACGACTAAGTACTCAAAGTACGAATTCTTGAATTATATTAAACTACAATATTAAATCCAATTTAATTTGTATTTAATACTAATTCTATATTTAATTCTAAATTAAATAATTACACTTTTTAATGTGTCTTTACGACTTAGATTTCAACTCTAATCGTTACGGGTCTCGAAGCCCATTAAACATCTAATGTCAATTTAATTAAAGTCCAATATGCTTTCAATTAATTTCTAAAGGCTTGGACTTTGGTCAACATGGGTCAAACCCAAATACCAAAGCCCATTAAAGGAATAACCCTTATTTGCCAATAAACCAATTTAGGCCCATTAAGCCCAATTGGATCCAACCAATTAACCTAAACCATATTTGGCCCAACCAAGCCAATTAAGCCCAAATACAACTTTACAAGCCCAATTCCAAATTTGTCTCAATTAATTAAATTACAAAATTCCAAACTTCATAATTAAATTAATCTAAAGTGTATAGCCATAATTAATTAACCAAATTAACATTTCAAAAACACCAATTTACTTAATTAATCATGCTAATTATCATCAACACATGTCCAACACAATTGAATCAAAAATCATATCATTTTCCATGCTACTAGTCACGGCAATTGTAGGGTTTTATTGTCTGATTCCGAATTCAATCCAATTAAATCCTAAATCAACAATTCCCAAGTCATTCAAACTCATCCAATGATTCAAAAAACAAAATTACCATGACATTAGGGCAAGCAACACATTCGGCCAAGCCAAACATGTTGGGGAAAATTCATCCAATTCAATTTTCATCAAATTGACCATGCATAACACTATGTTATCATCATTCAAGCATATTCAAACAATCAATTTCATCCAAACATGCTCAAATCAA
The DNA here is from genome assembly GCA_019454045.1 of Zanthoxylum bungeanum. NCBI lineage: Eukaryota > Viridiplantae > Streptophyta > Magnoliopsida > Sapindales > Rutaceae > Zanthoxylum > Zanthoxylum bungeanum. The sequence goes on along the minus strand of SKCR01030722.1, from coordinate 171,571 downwards.
TTTTACCCAACTTTAACCCTAAATCAATTTACATGCTTAAACAAGGCTTTGATACCATTGTTGGGTTTCTACTATAGTCCCAAGATCAATTAAGCATTTAAACATGTGAATACAACAAAGAAGTATGACAGAATCATACTTACATTGATTGGCTTTTGCGATGCGAGGAACAACAAAAATTCTTCAAGCTTTTCCTCCAAGGTGCTCACGGCTTTGACCTCCTTTTTGTGCTCCATGATTTCTTCAAGCTCGAAGCTTTAAGTGTGCATTCCATGTCCATGGGTGGGTTTCCCTATCACATTTGGATGACTCCTAAAGTGTGCTAGCACTTGTGAAAATTTGCAACAAATCCTCATTTTGCCTTCTTCCAACTCTCGGATTTGAGAAGCAATTTTGAGAGAATTTGGCCCTTGGCCGAATTGGAGAAGAGAAGAGAGAGAGAAGAAAATGTCAAGTGTGTTGGTTGTAATTGATTTAAAAAACAATTAAATGATATACTAAATTCAAGAATTAGTACATGGCATTTAAGCCTTCCAACCACCACCATCAATCAAAAGTGACTAAATACCACATCACTCAAAGTGACAAGACATATATCAATTGAAAGACTAATGATGTGACGCTTGATGTGACTTATGGGCCGCACTTGAATTCGAAATGTAAGTGGGCCCGCAAACACTCCCGGGCTCGGGTTCGCTAATTCCGAATTAACGAATTTTAGTCTTTTAAACATTTAGAAATCTCGCGATGTTTGTTAACTATTTATGTCATTATTTGATATCAAATAAATATGTTTAGGTGAAATATGAATAAATTATTCATATTGGATATTGAATAATTTATTCGGTATTTTAAAAAGTTTTAAAATTACGATTTTACCCGAACCGCGAGCTTCCGCTGCGCCCGCACCAAAACCTCAACAAAATTGGTATCAGAGCAGGTCTGATCCTTCATCCATTACATTTTTCATGCTTGATATATGATATATAATCCAATTTTGATGTTTGCACATGCATGTAATTAAGATATTTCTTGACTTTTCGTAACTACGCTAACGGGAAACGTAACAGAAATTTAATGGTTAAATTAAGTTATGTTTTCTAAGGTAGAATGAAACAGTTTAGAAATTGATCTAGATTAATTTCTGAATTTAGCAATGCTTTCTTGAAGAATATCCCAGCTTAAATAAGGTAGTAAAGTGATGTGTATTGGATGCATGTTTCTTGGTCCGTCTTGTCAATACGGTTTATGGTATCTTTCTATGGCTGCTGATGAGTACTAAAAAGTGCATATTTATTAGACGATAAGTTAATCATTTTACACTTATAGTTTCACTAATCCCCTTAAATTGACACATTTGTGAAATAATATTTTAAAGTTATGCTTTGAGTGCTTTTACTGTGTTATTTTATGTTTTTGTCAGGAAAAATACTGCTCGGAAGCTCGACGGGACAAATCAGACATGAAAAAAATAATTCTGTAAGCATGTCGTAAATTCTGCAAGCACGTCGTAAATTCTGCAAGCATGTCGTAATTCTGCAAGCACGTCGTAAATTTTGCAAGCACGTCGTAAATTCTGCCAGCACGTCGTGACACATGGAACCTTTGGGTCGTGACACGTGTCCTACAACGTGGCTTCGCCATTCTCTGACATGTGTCCCTAACGTGGCTTCACCATTCCTTGACACGTGTCCCCAACGTGGCTTCACCATTCTCTGACACGTGTCCACAACATGCATTCGCTGGTTTGGGTGGCGAAGTTGCCTATAAATAGGAGCGTCCGACATTAGAAATTTTCATACTTTCTTTCCTGATTCCTCTGTAATTCTTGGAGAGAGAGTGTCTTGTTTGTTTATTTACTTAAAGCTTTTTGTAATGTCTTTTTATTTCAATAATAAAAGTACGAATATGTTTTATTACAAAATGAGTAACTAATTTCTTTTCTGCCGGAGTAAGGGTGAAGCTTTTATAATGAGAACATAGATTAAACTCGCTTTTATTATAATAAATAATTTGAAATCAAATGATTAAAACTTGATTTAAATCTATATTAATTATTGACCATCTTTATACCGCCTTTATGGCTGGTTTTATCTTTATACCGCCTTTATGGCTGATTTTATCTGTCTACCGCCTTAATGGCGGGTTTTTATCTTTATACCGCCTTTATGGCTGGTTTTATCTTTATACCGCCTTTATGGTTGGTTTTATCTGTCTACCGCCTTTATGGCTGGTTTTATCTTTCCACCACCTATATGACTGGTTTTATACGATTTTGGCATAATTAAATACCTTGGTAGGACTTGTTATAGACAAACGGTATCACCGTCTTTATGGCTGGTTTTATATTTTTGGCATGTTTAGTACCTTGGTATGACTAATTATTGACAGAAATGATTATCGCCTTTATGGCTGGTTCTTTATATTGGTATAATTAATTCCTGTAATAAATTAAGTGGGTAATAAAGGCAATTTATAAATTATAATAAATCGAGATTTATAAATGTTTAAAAGACTAAAAGTGGATCCCTAACTCTAGCATTTCATTCTATTATTACATTCCAACCTAAAAGTCTCCAACTACTTCAACAAATCAAACTTTTCTTTTCCGCATTGTTCAAAATTCTATTTTGCTAAATCTCTTCTCTGTGGATCGACCCCGGACTCACCGGATTATTTATTACTTCGACACTCTTATACTTGCGAGTAAAAGACCACTTTTCGAGCATGTTAAGTTTTTGGCGCTATTGTTGGGGAAGTATTATTTAGTAGATAGAATGTTTATTAATTTCTTATTTCTCTATTTTTATTTTCTTTATTTTTATTTCATATTTTGTTTTTATTTAAAGTATGCATCTTATCTTCCTCTTCTTTTCTTTTATTAGTGTAGATCCCAACTGTCCGGATTAATCCTTGATGAACTCTGAACCCAGAAATCTCACATATAGAGAGACCTTGTTCTTAATTTTCTTGGTTACAGGAAACAGAAAAATCAGCTTAAAAGGTGTTTGTTGTTCATAAAAGAATTTTTTGAACCATCCCCACGTAAAAATGCTCTCACAAAGCTTCACGAAAATATAATTCAAGACATTGAGAAAAATGAACGAGAAATTCAATTGAGATCAGAATTAACGAGGGTTAGAGGACATTTTTAGATATAAATCACTGCATCTGTATTTTCTTAATTTGTTCTTTTCTTTTTTTAGTTTAAATTCATTTTTAAGTTTTGTAATTGCAATTTCATATTTTTACATATAGTTTTTTTTAAGTTGCATGAAACACTGGTCTCGAACATCTAGTGGTAGATTAAAAAGAGAGTCCACATCACCTTCATTGTTAGTCAGAATGGCTGAAAACCAAATTGAGAATCCACCTGCCCAAGTTGAAAACCCAGTTAATCAGGAAGAAAACGAGTCTCAGCATGGAGATCCTAATCACCCTAGGACACTCAGACAATTCATGAATCCCACTAGGTCAGGATCACCATCTTGCATTGTGTTTCCGCCAGAGGCAGCACACTTCAATTTTAAATCAAGTGTCATCAATCTTTTACCCACATTCCATGGTCTAGAATCAGAAAACCCTTATCAGCACCTAAGAGAGTTCGAAGAATTATGTAACACTTGCACAGACCAAAATTGTAGCATGAATATAATTCGGTTAAAGTTTTTTCCCTTTTCTTTAAAGGATAAAGCAAAAATTTGGCTACAAAACCTTTGGTCAGGATCTATTAGAACATGGGATGATTTACAAGAACAGTTTCTTAAAAAGTTATTTCCCCATCATAGAACAACTTCCTTTAAGAGAAGAATCACAACATTCACACAAGAGTCGGGGGAAACACTTTACCAATATTGGGAGAGGTATAAAGAAATGTTAAATATTTGTCCACATCACAGGTTTGAAACATGGAGGTTAGTTGCCCAATTCTACGAGGGTTTAACACCCCAAGGTAGACAAATAGTGGAGATGATGTGTAATGGGGAGTTTAGGGATAAAGATCCCAAAGATGCACTAGATTACCTAGAGCATATAGCAGAGAATACACAACAATGAGATACAATTGGTACATATGAGTCATATGTTAAATCACAGCCATCTGTAAAGGTATGTTTAACCTTAGGGAAGACCATGACCTTGCTGCCAAGTATGCATTTTTGTCAAAAAAAATTGAGGCTTTAGAAACAAGGAAGATGGATCATGTCAAGTCAGTTCAGGAAATCATATGTCAAATTTGTAGTTCAAATGAACATGTCACAGAAGTTTGCCCGTCCTTACCAGCCCTGAAAGATTGTCTCCATGACCAGGTCAGTTCCATAAACACATTCAATAGACCAAATCCAAACCCATACTCACAGACCTATAATCCTGGTTGGAGAAACCATCCAAACTTCAATTTGAGGAATGATAACCAAGCACAACCTTCACACCAACCTCCCCAGTTTCACCAGAATTTCCGAAATTCCCAGAATTATGCACCATATGTCCCACCACCTAAGAAAACCATTGAAGATAACTTGAGTGCATTCATGGAAAAACAAGAAACCATCAATAACCAAAATGCACAAATGATGAATGATTTGAAGGAAACTTTTGATTAAATCACATCTGCTTTGGCCATTAAAGAAAAAGGTAAGTTTCATGCACAACCTTAGTTAAATCCCAAGAGTCATCAAAACCCTCACGAGGGTAGTTCTGGAAGTCAACACTTAGACCAAGTCAAATCTATTGTTACTCTTTGTAGTGGTAAGACCATCCACAGACCTATTCTTGAACCTCATGAAACTGAGGAAAAATCTGAATCAGAGGGTAAGGAAGGGGTTGCTGAGCCATTACCTGTCGTTGATAATAATAGTTTTTCTCATGCAGTTCCATTTTCTCAGGCATTAAAAACAAAGAAATTGAACCATTCCCCAGAGATTTATGAAATATTCAAACAGGTAAATGTCAATATCCATTTGTTAGATGCCATTCAATAGATACCATCATATGCCAAATTTCTGAAAGATCTGTGCACCGTTAAAAGAAAACATCAGGTAAGAAAGAAAGCTTTTCTAGCTGAACAGGTAAGTTCCATTCTCTCAACCAATACTGCATTAAAATACAAAGACCCTGGTTGTCCAACTATTTCTTGTATTATTGGAAATCAAAACATTGAACATGCTTTGTTTGATCTTGGAGCTAGTGTAAATTTACTGCCATTTTCGGTTTACCAACAACTTAATATCGGTGAGATGAAACCAACCTCAACTACCTTTTTACTTACCGATAGATCAGTTAAGGTACCAAAAGGAATTGTGGAAGATGTGTTATTGCAAATCGATAAATTCGTATATCCTGTGGATTTTATATTTTTAGAAACACAACTTGTGGCAGGCAGTTTTAAGCCAATCCTTGTAATACTTGGTCGGCCATTTTTAGCGACAGCTAACGCTTTAATAAATTGCAGGAATGGAATCATAAATCTTTCTTTTGGCAACATGACATTAGAGTTAAATATTTTTAACATGTGCAAACAGCCATATGATGAAGATAATGAAAACAAAAGCGCAGAATCAATTGAACCTATTATGGATGAGCATATTAGGGGGAGTTTATCTGATCCCATGGATGTTTTTACTGCTAATTATGTTGAGTCAAGTGCGCAAATAGATTCGGATATTACTAATGATTTTTTACTTTACTATATCCAGGTATTGGAAGACGATGGAAATATTAAAAATTTGGAAGAACTGGGAACATTGGAAGAAGAAAAACATGAAGAAGCACCTAATTTGGAGTTAAAAGTTTTGCCAGAATGACTGAAATATGCATTTCTAGAAGATAATCAAACTTACCCTGTGGTAATTTCTTTTTCTCTAACAAGCGATCAAGAAGGTAAACTTTTAAATGTGTTGAAAGAACATAAACTGGCAATTGGATGGACTTTAAAAGACATAAAAGGAATTAATCCATTAATCTGCACACACCGAATACAACTAGAAGATAATGCTAGGACATATCGTCAACCCCAAAGAAGATTAAACCCACACATGAAAGAAGTAGTAAAAATTGAGGTCCTTAAACTTCTTGATGCATGCATTATCTATCCTATTTATGATAGTAAGTGTAAGTCCTACACAGGTTGTACCTAAAAAGTCTGGAATCACTGTTGTAAAAAATGATAAAGGGGAATTAATCCCAACTCGCATTTCATCTAGTTGGCGTATGTGCATTGATTATAGAAAATTGAATGACGCAACTAGAAAATATCATTTCACTTAGCCATTTATTGACCAAATTTTAGAAAGAGTAGATGGACACCCTATTATTGTTTTCTTGATGGTTACTCGAGTTATTATCAGATTTCCATTGCTTTAGAAGACAAGGAAAAGACCACATTCACATGCCCATTTGGAACATTTGCATTTAGGAAAATGCCATTTGGACTTTGTAATGCACCTGCAACATTCCAACGGTGCATGTTGAGCATATTTAGTGACATGGTTGAACACTGTTTAGAGGTCTTTATGGATGATATAACTGTCTTTGGAAATTCATTTGATAATTGCTTGACTAATCTGGAAAATGTTTTGAAAAGATATGAAGAAAAAAGACTTGTGTTAAATTGGGAAAATTGCCATTTCATGACTGATTCATGAATTGTTTTAGGACACGTTGTGTCGTCTAAAGGTATTGAGGTTGATAAAGCAAAAATAGAGGTCATTTCTAAATTACCATCACCAAAAATAGTCAAGGACATTCGTTATTTTTTAGGACATGCAGGATTTTATAGGAGGTTCATTAAAGACTTTAGTACCATATCCAGACCCTTATGTAACCTCATATTAAAAGATGCAATATTTGAATAGACAGAAGAATGTAAAAAATCATTCCAAAAAATTATCAGTCTTTTGACTTATGCTCCTATTATGCAATCCCTGATTGGTCTTTGCCCTTTGAGCTAATGTGTGATGTTAATGATTATGCAGTTGGTGCAGTTCTAAGGCAGAGAAAGGAAGGTAAGCCGCATGTGATATATTACGCTAGTAGAACATTAAACAGTGCATAAATGAATTACACTACCACAGAAAAAGAACTACTTGCTGTAATATTTGCATTGGATAAATTTTGATCATATTTAATCGGTTGTTCAACTGTTGTTTACTCTGATCATGCTGCTGTTAGATATTTGATGTCTAAACAGGATGCCAAGCCAAGATTAATACGGTGGATTTTATTGCTTCAAGAATTCAATCTCACAATCAAAGACAAAAAAATGGCAGAGAACGTGGTTGCAGATCACTTTTCGAGACTCACAAACGAGTCACTAATCGATACCACTCCTATCAATGATTCTTTCCCCGATGAATTTTTATTTTCGGTAAACGTAATGCCTTGGTACGCTAATATTGTCAATTTCCTTGCAACAGAAAAGATACCCCCAGACTGGAGCCAACAAGATAAGAGTAAATTTTTGACCGAGGTCAAAAGATTCTACTGGGATGATCATTATCTATTTAAGCGGTGTTATTCAGTTATGTCATTCAGAAGCATGTGGAGGTCATTTCTAATCTAAGAAAACCGCTGCAAAAATCTTGCAGTGTGGATTTTATTGGCCTACCATTTTTAAAGATACATACACTTTCTGCAAAACTTGTGAAAATTGTCAAAAGTTGGGATCTATTTCAAAAAGAAACATGATGCCTTTAAATCCGATCATTGTCATCGAAATCTTTGATTGTTAGGGGATAGATTTCGTGGGCCCATTTCCTCCATCCTTTGGATTTTTATATATTTTAGTTGCAGTCGATTATGTTTCAAAATGGGTCAAGGAAATTCCTTGTCGGAACAATGATCACACAACTATGATCAAATTTTTAAAAGAAAACATGTTGAGTCGATTTGGAATTCCTCGGGCCATCATAAGTGATGGAGGTAAACACTTTTGTAATAGACCCTTTGAGTCCCTAATGAAAAAGTATGGAGTCACACACAAATTTTCCACCTCTTATCACCCTCAGACAAACAGACAAGTTGAATTAGCGAATAGGGAAATTAAACAAATTTTAGAAAAAACGGTTAACCCAAATCACAAAGATTGGTCTCTCCGACTAACTGATGCACTCTGGGCATATCGAACAGCTTTCAAAACATCTTTGGGAATGTCCCCCTATCGTCTAGTTTATGGAAAACCTTGTCATTTGCCTGTAGAACTTGAGCATAAAGCATTTTGGGCTATTAAAATATTTAATTCAAACCTTCAAAATGCTGGTCATGAACGTAAATTGCAACTCAATGAACTTGAAGAGTTAAGGAATGATTCATATGAGAATACGAAAATTCTTAAAGCTAAAACTAAAGCCTTTCATGATAGTCGAATTTCACGAAAAATATTTGAAGTTGGTCAAAAAGTTTTGCTTTATAATTCTCGTCTTCATTTATTTCCTGGAAAGTTAAAATCCAAATGGAGTGGCCCATTTATTGTGAAACACGTTTACCTATACGGGGCTATTAACATTGAGAATCCTAGGGACGGTGATGTATTTAAAGTAAATGGACATCGTCTGAAACCCTTTTTTGAGTACTCAAAATTTCAAGAAACTTTTTTCCTGTCAGACCCAATATACCTTGATTGATGTAGTTTCTTTCATGTTCTGTTTAATATTTCTGTAATTTCCATTTTTCTTAGTTTGCTTGTGTTCTTGTTCTTTTATTTTATCTCACACCCCGATAAAGCAGCAGATAACGGTACTCCGTGACTCAAGTCGGTTATTTCAGTTTCCTAAAAATACAGATACCCTACAAACCAAGGCATGGAAGAAACTATGGCAACCCTCCATAAATATTTTCCTTCACTTCCCCGAAATACTCTGATTAAAATTTACAAAGCCCGCACAAAAGAATGAGAATTCTTATGATTCGTGGTATTCCTAATGATATTCGTTGGGTAATCGAAGCAAGGGTTCGTTTGGCAGGTGAGTCACCTGACTCCTTCATTCCTTACATGTCTGGTTCAGGGAAAAACACCTATTCTAAAATACGAAGAGCTAAACAAATGGGTGTTTGTTATAAGTGTGCACGTTGTACGTGCAACACTCGTTGTCGTCCTTTAGGAATGGTGTCCGATAATCGTTAGGATAAAATAAAATTCATTAGGGATGGACTGAGTAAGGAGCATTTTGATGATATATCATTGACTCTTGAGACGCATCCTAGTGGATATGTTCATCATGAAATTCTCAGATTACACACACAATTTCATAAGGGAAGACAACCATACAGTCTCGGGAATCTGACTTTAAAAGACCCTGTTTGCCAATTTATAAGAAAATTGGATGGGAAGCCTATCCCCGACCCATAGAGGGCGTTCAAGCCGTTACTGGACGTAAAACCAGAGGAAGATGTGAGCCACAATCACAACTACCAGTACATATTATTGCATTGATTTTCTTTACTTTAAATTACTATTTTCCTTTACTTTTTGCCGACAGTATCTAACTTTTTTGTTCACGATCTATTTTTCTGATAGTTGTCATTTTGCAGATATTAGTGCATTTCTCACTCACCCTTTTCAGGATCTATAAATTCAGCTCATCATCTCCCTTTCCTCAACACATCTAGTTAAGAGAGATAGCACAAATGGAGACAACTTCATAACGACGATTCACTAATATCTGTGTATTTTGTGGAACTAGCTCCGGAACTAAACCAGAATTTGTTGAGGGAGCAAGAGAATTTGGTAGAGTTATGGAAAACAGAAATGTGCACTTAGTATATGGCGGTGGCAATCTTGGATTAATGGAATGTATTTCAAAAGCTGTACAAGAAGGTGGAAGTCAAGTTTTGGGGATCATCCCAAAACATTTAACAGAAAGCCACATCATCGGAAAATCAAATGGAGAAGAATGTATTGTCCTAGCTATGTCTGAAAGACTCACTGAAATGATCAATCATGATGATGCTTTCATTGCTTTACCAGGTAGGCTCGGAACGTTGGAAGAACTATTCACTGTTGCGTCATGGGCAAGCTTGAATATTCACCAAAAACCTATTGGGCTATTTAATGTTAATGGATTTTTCGACTTTCTTTTCGTATTTCTTGAAGATGCCAAAAGGAATGGGTTTATTTCAAAATCAGTAAGAGATATCTTCCTCACTGCACGAACAACTGATGATTTAATTGACCAAATCTTAGCTTATGAACCAAAAATTGACCCTATTCTTTCCAAGTTGAACTGGTCTGGTAATGATCGTGGAAAAAAGCTCAAAGTAAACCTGGACCTGAATCTGTAATCTTTAGTTATGACTGTCAATCTCACAATAACCAGGTGATATCTTCTAAACTCTTTCTTTCTTTCTTTAAACATTGGGGACAATGTCTCGTTTTGGTTGGGGGAGAGGATAGTTTACGAAATAAATAATTTTCATGTTTATGTTTGTTTCATTGATGTTAGTTTTTACTTTGTTGTTATTTTGTGTGTAAAAATATATATCCATATATATATACACAAAAACTAACAACAAAATTGTTTTCTAAACCAAATGGAATTGTTGTTCTGAGGTGGCTGTGTAAGGAGTTTTTACTCCTGAGATGCATCTCAATATAATTCGTAACAAGTTATTTATCTTTCCTTTCTTTTTGAATCATTTAAATTTGTGAATTCGCCATAACATTGATTAAATTTGATCTTTATATGCTTGTCTGGCAGATATTATCAACAATACGGTAACATATGACCATGGGTGGTAAGTGAAAATTTTGTAATATTCAGTTCTCTAATTTGTTAGAGGTAACACCTAAAAGCAGTGAGTGAAAATTTTTTATAAAAAAAAAAAAAATTTGAATAAAGTTCGTTTCGTAGCCTTTCTAACCCGAGCAATTAAGTCCGAATGGGTGTTTTAACATTTAGTACCCTAAGACCAACTGGTCTGGGAATTACTGGCCCAAAGTTCGTTACAAGGGTCAAAAAGAAATCTTAAGGAAATCGAACATTGTTTATCTGAGATCCGAGCAATTAAGCCCGTAGGGGTGTTTTAACACCTAGTGCCCTAAAACCAACTGGTTTGGGAGTCACTGGCCCAAAGTTCGATACATGGATTGATGATATATTTTAGACACTGTTTATCTGAGATCCGAGCAATTAAGCATGTAGGGGTGTCTTAACACCTAGTGCCCTAAAACCAACTGGTTTGGGAGTCACTGGCTCAAAGTTCGATACATGGATTGAAGATATGTTTATAAATAAACTTTCACTGCCAAAAAAATGTGTAAACTCTAATATAATTTTAGGACAAAAATATTACTCTCTTTTCAACAAATACCTGTGATATTGTAGGCACAATATATTGATTAATACCTTGTTTTATGAGTATATGGAAGAATGGTAAAAAAATTATAGGAAAAGTCATTTATTTGATCATTTAGAAAGAAAGAAAACAATTGTAGACTTAGATAATAATTTTTCTTTTAGATTCCGATTGAATTACTAGGGACTAGTAATAAGCTGGTTGGGGGGGTGTGATGTATACTAAAAAGTGCATATTTATAATACGATAAGTTAATCATTTTATACTTATAGTTTCACTAATCCCCTAAAAATTGACACATTTGTGAAATAATATTTTAAAGTTATGCTTTGAGTGCTTTTACTGTGTTATTTTATGTTTTTGTTAGGAAAAATACTACTCGGAAGCTTGACGGGACAAATCAGACATAAAAAAAAATAATTCTGCCAGCACGTCGTAAATTCTGCAAGCATGTCATAAATTCTGCAAGCACGTCGTAAATTCAACAAGCACGTCGTAAATTCTTCAATCACGTCGTGACACGTGGAACCTTTGCATTGCGACATGTGTCCTACAACGTGGCTTTGCCATTCTCTGACATTTGTCCTTAACGTGGGTCACCATTCTTTGACACATGTCCCCAACGTGGCTCACCATTCTCTGACACGTGTCCACAACATGCATTCGCTGGTTTGAGTGGCGAAGTTGCCTATAAATAGGAGCGTCCGACATTAGAAATTTTCATACTTTCTTTCTTGATTCCTCTGCCATTCTTGGAGAGAGAGTGTCTAGTTTGTTTATTTACTTAAAGATTTTTGTAATGTCTTTTTCTTTCAATAATAAAGTACGAATATGTTTTATTACAAAATGAGTAGCTATTTCGTTTCTGCTGGAGTAAGGGTGAAGCTTTTATAATGAGAACATAGATTAAACTCGCTTTTATTATAATAAATAAATTGAAATCTAATGATTAAAACTTGATTTAAATCTATATTAATTATTGACAATCTTTATTTCGCCTTTATGGCTTGTTTTATCTGTCTACGGCCTTTATGGCTGGTTTTATCTTTCCACCACCTATATGGCTGGTTTTATACGATTTTGGCATAATTTAGTACCTTGGTAGGACTTGTTATAGACAAACGGTGTCACCGCCTTTATGGATGATTTTATATTTTTGGCATGCTTAGTACCTTGGTAGGACTAATTAATGTCAGAAATGATTACTGCCTTTATGTCTGGTTCTTTATATTGGCATAATTAATTCCTGTAATAAAGGTAATTTATAAATTATAATAAAGCGAGATTTCTAAATGTTTAAAAGACTAAAAGTGGATCCCATAACTTCAGCATTTCATTCTATGGATCGACCCCAAACTCACCGGGTTATTTATTAGTTCGACACTCTTATACTTGGGAATAAAAGACCACTTTTAGAGCGTGTCAGCTGCATCCGAGAAAGTTCCAAAGCAGTAAGGGTGTAGTTGATTTATCCATGTCGGATGTATATTTGATACTAGACAAATTCAAGTGAAAGTGGAAATCCTAAATGTGCCAAAGCTTTCAGGACTACATCGGTAGCTTGAGTTTGTCATTGGAAAGTGAAGCCTTGATATGCCTCTTTGTGAATGTGCCAAAGCTGTCATAACGAGAAATGGTCAGGACCAAAATCAGGAGTCACAGTGAGTGTGATTGACAATGAGTTGTCTACCTAATGAATATACATAGGCGAAATCGTGCCAAATCTGTAAGTCGAAATATATTCATGGGGACCACTTCTCACTATGTAATTCGATTTAATTATTGAATTCCCATTTTCCGTTGGGGATTACGGTATTACGTAAAGTAGTGGGAGATATTACTCTGTTAAAAATCCATAACTAAAGCAGTGTATAATATTATTGATATTGCTGCTTTTGTTTTCCTTTATTCTATATTGTTAATATAATTAAACTTCTTATCCACTGAATGTATATTATTTGAATATGTTTTCTGACTTCACTTATGGTTGCGAATTTCTAGAGTAGGTTCTAGAATGTAAGTAGACTTGGATATTGTTAGATTATAACAAAACCATCAGGAACTGTTGTTCCAATTTTCTTGGAAAATCAAGATGGTTAATGACTTAGTTACTAAGTCACATTAGGTAATCTAAATATATATCCGTTTTAGGATATAATAGTTTAGAGAGAATAGTTTCTTATTTGGTAAGAATTGACGTGAATTAGTTCATGTCTCGGGATTCTTGACTAACATTAAGAAAACCCCACTAGGTATTTATTTATCTGATAATGACGTTTCCTGGCTTTAGTGACCTTTAGAGGTAGTGTGTCAGACACAGTTTGCTAATCAATTATCTACAATTGTTGTGAATAGTTGAAGGCAAATTATAAAGCTAAAGAAAGGAGATGTGTATAGAGAATATTGATTCTCACAATACGACAACTGTAGGTATTGGATACCAGATCTCCCGTCTAGTTATTTAAAATTTTATTTAATAATTGTTTTGATATTTGATATTTGAACTTGTGACTATTGGATAGTTACTTGTTCTTTATAAACAATTGTTACATATTTTAATACCACTAGTAGTGTCATTAACGAAGAGATAAACATTAAGAAAAATATTCGGTTAACTAAATAACTTAGATCAGTGCTTTATCATATTTTATCACATAAGCATTAGATGCTTATTCCATATAGTAAAGGATGGTCTGATACGAGATCATACCATATATCCTTATCAATTTAATGAATATTGTATTCAGGATGTGATTAAATCTCATTTAACCAATGATCGTCATTGGATCACATATTTATTAAACTAATACTTTGGAAATATGTAGTCTAATGAATTATAAATTGCCATGGATAGTTTTCTTTACTTCGTAACTTAGTTAATGAATTGTCATGACTTAGTTACGTATTTCGAAAAGAATACACATTGATCATCTTGAATAGTTTGAGAAATTTCAATATATTTCTGATGAAACGCGGATAGAATATTTTGAATGGTTCAAAGATATTCTATTTGAAGTGTTGAAAAACTATATTTTAAAATTCGTCGTGAGTCTTTGAATTGTTCAAGGATGTTTGATGTGATCAAACATATGAATTTATGACATTTAGTTCTAATGTTATTTAATGAATGTGATTCTTACTCAATATTATTCTTCTACGATTCCATCATGATGGAATTGATCAGTGAGAGAAATCGAATCTTATTTGATCTGATTTGATATTGAGTGTTACCGAATTAGTTTTCAATACTCTTGGGGATATGCTCCAGTAACACTAATTCATCTTTTTAATTAAGGTTCCATTAGTTTCTACAGTTACATATATGATATGTATAAGTAGAAAATACGAATCTTAAAAGGTTTGAGATTTGAATCTTTCTTTTTTATAATGGTTATATAATTGAAAAGTACTTACGCCTCGGATGTACAAGCAAAAGTTTATCGTTTATTCTATTTAATAGAATATTGTATTCTATTTGATAGAATATATTTCCTACGATCTCGAGTAATAAAATTATTTTATTACTTGGTGTGTAATATTAGATGTTAACGATTGTAGAAAAGACTTGACTTATTGATGTCAAATATGAGAGTGATAATTTATAAATGGAACCACGTAATTAATAAGATGAAAAGGCCCTTAGATAACTTCCGTATAAGTTCAATAGGATGTCAGAATCATTTACAAAGTATTTGATGCTTAAGGATTATTATGTTTTCTTATTGAAGAAAATTATCCTATAACTTATAGTGGGAGCGATATTTGATATCAATTTCGGAAACTAGCATTAAACAATAGATCTAAGATTGTTCGTAGATTACTACAATCAAGTTTTGAACTTGATTGAGCTTTCGTTATGAATCGTTCATAAAATATGCAAATTGTTTGCGCAGTAAAAAAAAAGTGAGCATGTTAAAGGTTTGACCTTTATAGTATGACAGTGAGAAAGGTTATATTCAATAATCTATTGTAGATTCTGAGAAAACTTGTCTCTAGTCGTACTAATTGAACAATTAAAGATCTGTTGGTTAATGATGATATTAAACTATGTATTTTGGCTAAAGAATGCAAAGTGGCGTTCCTGAATGGTTTCTTCGAATAAGAGATTTATTACGGTTTCTTTTTTTAAAGAGTTCATTCTAGAATGGCCCTGGAGTTTGTATTTTGCTAAAATCACGGTTTGATATACTAGCTTATAGAGGCTACTATAGACTCAGGTAAGCTTTCTGATAATCTGTGTTTTCTAATTTTGATAACAGTCAGATTGTCTGATTTTATCAAAACATAGAGAATACACATATGATAGTAGGGCTGTGGGAGCATACAAATTTCTTTCTAGTATTATATATTCTAACGACATTATCATTATTAATGTAATAATGAGATGTTTATAAGGTAAAAGTTTTACCTAAGTCTTCTTTTCTCTTTGAATGCAATGGGAGTAGTCTCTGTTATATTTGATATAAAGTTTCATATATGATATAAAACTAAGAGACTTGTGAGATACTCCCATTAGTCGTGCATTAGATATGATCTAATAAAAGACACATCAAAACTATATGTGTGACAGTTAGTATAATTGTTTGACAGTTAGTGTGTCTCTTGTATATAGTATTTATCTTCCGTAAAAGATGATTCCTTAGTCGAGAGAGAAATTGATTAGAATGTCTAATCAATCTTATGCATTATAGAATGATGGCATAATGAATACTATATTATGTACGATTAAAGATATCAATTTAATTATAATTGTTATGAGTTATTTTGATATGATGTAGACTATAAGATGTGTTTTAAAACATGTTCTTTATTATCTTTGAGATATTAAGAACAAGTTTCTTAGTCATGGAGAATATAATCTGCAATCATTAGGGTCAGATTAGTTTTGAGTCTAATTATGACGTTAAATGGTCTACGTCACATAAAGTTAGAAAAGATGCAGTGGGAGTGTCATAGATGATTCTACTATGTTAGTGGAATTAGTTGTAACTTATGAAGTTACAAAGTAACCTTATAGATTAGAAGTTTTGATATTAATGTTGTGCTTGTTGTTGTTTGCAAAGTATTTTGGATTTGATCGCTAAATACATAGACAACTTAGTAGCTATAACATAATATTGTTCTCGCATCTTAATCATATTGATGTATAACTTAGGTTATACAATATATGAATGATGATGGTTAAGGGAAACGATTGGGTTTGTTGGACAAACTCAATTTGTTATAGCGGGCTTACTTCTTGTTGCCTACCTTTTGAGTGATAGGTGAGCTCTTGAGGGCCATGAGTATGTGATACACATTTAGATGTTTATATGATACCGCAGATTAGCACTAGAACAAGTGGGAGAAATTGTTAGGGTTGGTGCTCGGAGTGCCAATCCGGATCATACTTATGTTTGATTCATGAATACGAACAATGCATTTTTCCATAATATTACTTATTTAATAGTAGCACCTCTTTTCTTTTATATACATATTTGATCTAATTACGATTAGATATCTAATTATGATTAGATTGAAACTAAATATGATTTAGTGATACATGTATATTAGCCAAAGACCCTAGGATTTACAATGTAGTGCGCAGTTACAACATAGTTTGTAATTGTCATTGGGAAGCGTCACTATAAGTTGTATATCCTTAAATAAAGTTCCTGGTCAAGATTTACTAACACAGGTCGGTTAGTAAAATCCACTAAGACCAATACATGTCGTATATCATGACTTGGTTTGATGGTTTATCCCAATGAACCATGAGTCTCGGGAGACTCGTATAGAGATGTAGATGTTTATTTGATAAACACTGAATCACTCACTGAAGATTTCCTAATAGATGGTACACCAACGTCAATAGGAATATTCTCGAGTTGAGCGAGCATAATGGTCCTTCAACTTGAGATACCACAGTGGATATCCTCCACACTTTGATGGCAGTCACGTCACCGATCTATTTAGATCAGACCTCCGCCTATTCGTTGGGTGTAGACTGATGCTCATGATATCCAGTGCGTATCAAGATAGAATCCGTCAGTCTTGTGTACATGGCAAAGGTATCCTACACGTGTTTGCGATCTAATAAATCCATGGCAGTGGTATAACTTCGGAAGCGAGTTTCGAGTGTTATTTAGAGATCGTAAATTTGAAAGTCGACTATATTATACCATAAGGATTTGACGTTCTTATCTATATCCCAGGTGTAATATGGATAGCCTGTGATGGAGGGATTATACGTATGCAATGATCTCAACTTGCATAGTTTAGCGAGATTATCCATGGTCGTCATAATTCATGAGTGGGTGAATTATGGACACGAAATTGGATTCCATGACGGATAAACCTAAACTTAGAGAGTCCCACAATATGAAGTGTACTCGTTGAGCACTTGGGCAACACATTATGAATAATATAGATTATTCATAATACTTCACTGAATTAAATGAGTTAACTCGAATCGTTTGAACGGTTAAACGAAAATACATGCATTAGAGGCATTTCGGTCAACTAATAATTAATATGTATTTGTATTTGATACAAGATTTGATTTGATACATATTAATTAATTGTCAAATGAGACTTTGACACATGCCATTAATATATGTATTTGTTATTTAATGGAAATAAAAATACATATATAATAATAATCGCATTAATTAATTATTTAGATATTTAAATGTTAAATATCTAGATAATTAAATTATTTCAATATTACATAAATATTATGCAATATGTTTGATTATTATTGGTTACATGTGGCATGATTTTATTAAGCTTAAAGTTTACAAATTGGATTTGTTATCTTAAAGGTTATTTTTATTAATTAATTAGATTAATTAACCAAATGAACAAAATACCATCCTTAAAACCCCAAAGTCGGTTTGGCCGTGATATTTTAAGTAGAAATTTTTTTTTCTCCTTTCATTAGAAGCAATGGCCGAACCTATCTACATAAAAAAGATCCCAAAATTTTCTTAAAGATACAAGGAAGAAAGTGAAGAAATTCAAGAAAAAGTTTAAGGAAATTACAAGATTTGGAGGTAATCTTCAATAATCTTAAACTTAGAAATCTTGGTTCTTATTCTTGAATATATAGAATATTTCTAGGGTTTATTCCTTTCTTAGATTTTGGGAATTTTTGATTTGGAGGATGGATTTGGAGGCTAGATACATGTGTGAAGTTTGATTGGATGATATTAGTGTAATATTGGTTCAATTTCATCATTTGATGATATGTTGCCATTCTAGAGTGTTATGACCACTCTTGTAATGCCTATAATTGTTCTTGGGTGCTTCATTGGTGGTGGCTTGGATTGGTTTTGTGATTAATGTTAAGAAAATTGGATTAACGCATGAAATAATGATATTTTTGCTTTCTGGATCAGATCTGAAAATATTGGTTTTATGGTGATGAAAATTATGTCATATAAATGTATTGGATGTGTTTTGGGTATTGGAATAATTGCCGAAAATTGATTCGGAGTTGAAATAAGTGAAAACGGTGAAAAACGGCGTTACCGGGTGACTTTTGAGCCAACCGAGTGACGATTGCCCAAACAGTGAATTGCCACTATTTGGGCTGTCCTGGGCAGCCTCCATGTGCATTGGGTAGTCAATTCGGTCAAAAACGCATTTTATGCCATTTTACGGAAAAATATTTTCGTAAAAGTTTCGCGATATTTCTTAACTATTTATGTTGTTATTTGATATCGAATAAATATTTTTAACCTACAATATGAATGAATTATTCATATTGGATATTGAATAATTTATTCGGTAAATTAAAAAGTTATAAAATTACGAATTCACCCTAACCGTGAGATTCCGTTGCGCCCGCGCCAAAACCCCAACATATTCTAAGGTCGATGTCATTCTCAGCATATTTATATATCAATCTAATATGCATTATGACATTACCATTAACAAGGTTGAAATGAAAATGTAGTTATTTTATTAATAAATAAATAAAATGTACAATACATTATTCGGACTGGCGCTCGAAGCACCATCTCCAACAAACTCCCACTTGATTAGTGCCAATCCGGATGGTACCGTAGTCCCATTTACTCCATATTTTTATCAATTAACTTAGGATGTAAGGCCTTAGTAAGTAGGTCTACTATGTTGTCTTGTCCTTGAACCTTTAAGACCATTATGTCTTTTCATTCAATAATCTCTCTAATCACGCGATATTTCCTTTCAACGTGTTTAGACTTGGAATGCGTCATCTGCTTCTTAGCATGTGCAATGACTATGCTATTATCACAGTACAGTGGGATCGAATCCATAATACTAGGCATAATGCCAAGTTCAGTGATAAAATTTCTAATCCAAACAGCTTATTTATCAACTTCCAAAGCCATTATAAATTCTACCTTAATGGTGGAATCATTTGTTGAGCCTTGCTTTGAACACACTCACTAATCGCACCACTATTAAGGGTAAATATGTATCTGGATGTATAATTTCTATCATCCGGATCTCCTTTGAAGTCAGAGTCTGTATAACCCTTAACTTGTAGCTCATTTTCTCCATATATAAGAAACTTATCCTTAGTACCCTTAAGATATTTCAAGATATATTTCATTGCTGTCCAATGATCATTATCTAGATCATATTGATATCAACTAGTAACACTAATGCCGAAACTAATATCAGGTATTGTACATAGCATGACATACATAATGCTTCCAATACATGAAGCATATGACAAGTTAGACATTGTAACTCTCTTTTCCTTAGTATGAGTCTTTGAAAGATGTATGCCATATCGAAAAGGTACATTTACTATTTTGCAGTTGGTAAAACCATACATTTCTAATATTTTATATATATACATGGATTGCAACAACCCTATAAACTCCCTTACTCTATCCCGGTAGAGCCTTATACCAGTATATAGGAAGCTTCACCCATGTCTTTCATGGAGAAGTTCATGCAAATGTAGGCTTTTATATTTTGCATCAATCTGATATCATTCTCAATGATAAGGATATCGCCTATATACAATACAACAAATACTATCATGCTCCCACTAACTTTCTTATAAACACAGGGTTCTTCCTCGTTCTTGATGAATCTAGATAATCTAATTATCTCATCAAAATGACATTTCCATTTTCGGGATGCTTGTTTATGTCCATAAATAGACTTTTGGAGCTTACAAATCAAATTTGAAGTCTTACTGGATTTGAAACCCTTTGGTTATTCCATATAGATATCCTCATCTAGGAATCCATTTAGGAAAGTAGTTTTCACATCAATCTACCATATCTCATAGTTATGATATGCATCAATAGCTAAAAGAATCCTAATATATTTTAGCATGGTTACTGGTGAAATTTTTTCCTCATAATCAATCCATGGACGTTGAGTATAACCTTTCAATACCAGTCGGGCCTTAAAGGTTTTCACCTTTCCATCGGACCCTTACTTCCTTTTATAAACCCATTTATAACCAATAGGTTTAATTCTTTCATGAAGTTCAACCAAGTCCTAAACTTTATTGTCATGCATATAATCCATCTCGGACTTATTTGCTTCCTATCATTTTCCCAAATCGATATCCAATATCGCATGTTTATACGTTATCAGATCCATTTCATCCAAGAGAAGAACATCAAGGCTCGCATCAGACGTTAAAAATAATCTCTTTGGAGGCCTTGATATTCTATTCGACCTACATAGAACCTGATTTTAGATCCTTTACCTAGTTGAATCTCTGGTTCTATCTCAGGTTCCTCAATGTTGGGATCAAACTCATCGAGTTCAATCTTTCTACAATTCATACTTTCTCTTAAAAATTAATTTTCAATAAATGTGACAAAATAAACAACAAATACATTTCGTTGCATAGAATCATAGAATTGATATCCCAAAAAAAATTTCAGGATATCCAACGAACCTATATTTATACCCCATTGGTGGTAGTTTATCCCGCTGTGCAACTCTAATGTTTGCAGGACAACCCCAAATCCTTAAATATCTAAGACTTGGATTTCTTCAGAACCATATTTGATATGAGGTTGTAGAAACAGCTTTCGATGGAACTCTATTAAGTATGTAGGCACTGACAAGTAAAGCGTAACCCCAAAGTTAACATGGAAGATCTATATAGCTCATCATGGATCGCATCATATCCAATAAAATAAGATTTCTCCATTCAGACACACAATTGTGTTGATGAGTTTCTGGTGGGCTATATTGGACAAGAATCCCATTCTCTCTTAAATAACTTATGAATTATCGCTCATGAATTCACCACCTCAATCTGATCAAAGGCACTTGATGAATTTCCCTGTTTGTTTTTCTACCTCATTTCAGAATATTTTGAAATTTTCAAATGTTTCTGATTTATGTCCCATCAAATAGACATATCCATATCTTGACTTATCATCCGTGAAAGTCACGAAGTATGTTGAACCATCATGAGCCGCATGATTTAATGAACAACAAACATCACTGCGTATTAGCTCTAATAAATCTTCATCATGGTGTGCAACACCAAGAAATGAGGCCTTTATCATTTTCCCTTTGATACATCACTCACAAATTGGATAAGGATCTAAGGTAAGATCTTGAATCAAACAATCATTAACCAATTTTGATAGACGTCTAACACATATGTGACCCAATCTCATATGCCATAATTCAGTATTATTTAATTCAGATCTTTTACATGTATTTTCATCTACATTAAAGACATCTCGATATGTTTCCAAAATATAGTGACCGTTAAATAAAGAACATTCAAATATTAAATAGTTGTCTTTATAATATAAACATAAAGCATCATCTTTAATGTTTATTTTATATCACTCTTTATCCAATATCTGTAACGATATTATCTGTCTGATAAGAGAGGGTACATACCATTTGTTCAGCTTTTTTAACCTTCATGACTTGCATGGAGTTGCAAATATGTGTATTAATATTTGGCTTAAATGTGTATTAATTCTCGTCTAGAACAGTAACTGACATTTGGACCTAATTCTGACTTAGTTAGACACTGATTTAGGGAAAATCTTAACATAAAAGTTGTAGGTCTATGTCTTAGATTTTAAAAGGTACCTAGATCACTAAAAACGAACATTTGTACCTCAAGTTATGATCGAAATACCAATGGATTTTTTGAAATTAAAACTGAAATAAATGGGTACTGGAGCTGTAAAAATAACACAATATTTTTGAGGAAAATCTACGAATCACAAATTCACTCATATATGATTTTATGTAAGATAATTCTTTACACATAAAAAATGGCAATCTAGACCGTTGAATATATGTTGGAGGGAAAGGTGGGAAAGAAGCCTTATTGTGGAAACTATCCAGACCATTGAATATATAGGTCCAAAGATGGCGGTGTTCGAATTTGTGGTAAATTCTTCTGAAAATTATCAAGCTCTCTCCATTTCTTGTTATCTTCTTTTTATTTTATTTTATTTTGAGTATAGTACCCATCTCAATTCCTAGATCCGGTAGGTGGACCTCCAAGTCCGAAACATATATACAATATATATGCCAATATATCGAATATATTTTCCTAACATTTTTCCTCTGAATCAACTAAGCCTTGGCTTTGGCACAACAATCTTAATGATTCCAGTTAAGCGGAACCCATTGACTTTGGAAAACATTGTAATCGATGTCGATGGACAAGAAGTGATCTTGACTTTGGCCAACAAATCACAACTTGGACAAGACATACGATATGGAACAAAGCCTTCATGATTCAAACACATCCGCGATGGAAAAAAGTCTTGACTTTGGCCAACAAACCAGTGCCAATCTTGGATCTTGAGTAAGAATCACTTAATGGAAGGAAAACACTTAATATTTGTTGAGGGTTTTTCGCGTAAATTGGCAACCAATTTATTATCTTTGTTAGGTTTCATCATACACCCTTAAGCATGCATTCTAAAAGCATAATAATGCGCAATAAATAAATTAATAATGATATACGGATGAATATCTCACAGATTATTCCTAGAACAAATCACTCACTTTCCTCTCCCCGGCTAGCACTATTCTAACTTCTACCCAATTACATAATACAATTAGAGAAACCTCATTAACATTGAGGGGAATTAGGTGAGAATAGAATTACAAAGAATCGAGAGATAAGGCTAGACACGCATGTCCAATTTAATAAATTCTAAATTTACAACAATTTCCAAAATTGCCCTTTCCCTTCTAATATCCATCTGATATACATTATTCATTCAACACATCCATGTATTCACAAAAAGTATGTTATTCAATCAATCTAATCCAATTAATTAATCTTTGAATAAATTGATCATCCAATGTTCAAACAACGATTTGATTGGTGCGAGTCCAACTCGTTTGAGAATAAGTACTCAAAGTACAAATTCTTGAATTATATCGAACTACAATTTAAATCTAATTTAATTCGTATTCAATACTAATTCTATATTTAATTCCAAATTAAATAATTACACTTTTAATGCGCCTTTACGACTTAGATTCCAAATCTAATCTAAATGGGTCTCAAAGCCCAATTAACATCCAATGTCATTTAATTAAAGTCCAATGGGCTTTCAATTAATTTATAAGGCATGGACTTTGGTCAATATGGGTCAAACCCAAATACCAAAGCCCAATAAAAGAATCACCCTATTTTCCAAGAAACCAATTTCGGCCCATTAGGCCCAATTAAACATAAAAGGCCCATTAGTCATATTTGGACTTAATGGAATGGTTTAGGCCCAATTTGGATCCAATCCAATTGACCTAAACCGACTTGGCCCAACCAAGCCCATTAGGCCCAAATACAACATTTTAAGCCCAATTATAAATTAAGCCCAATTAATCAAATTCTAAAATTCCAAATTTCATAATTAAATAATTAGAGTGTATTACATTAATTAATTATCTAAATTAACATTTCCAAAATATCAATTTAATCAATTAATCATGCTTATTCATCATCAATACATGTCCAATATTATTGAAACAAAAAATCATCTCATACCATGCTTTGAATCTCACGACATTTATATGGATTTTATATCCGATTCCGATTTCAATCCGATTGAATCTTAAATCAATATATCAATGTCTTTCAACTCATCCAATGATTAAAAAACAAAAAAATACCATAATTTTTTGGGAGCATATACATTCGGCCATCATATAGCATTTGGGGAAAATTAATTCAATTCAATTTTCTTCAAATTGATCATGTATAACTCCAAGTTATTAACATAAAAGCATACTCAAACAAACAATTTGATTAAAGCATGCTCAAATCAAATTTACCCAAATTTTAGTATATAAACCTTAATCAAATTTCATGCTCAAATACGCTCCGATACCATTGTTTTGTTTCTAAAGTGTCCCAAGATCATTTAAGCAATGAAACATGTGAATACTCAAAGAAGAATTCACGGAATAATACTTACTTTGATCGGATATTGGATGCGTCAAATACAAAAATTTTCTCCTTGAAGTTTCGGCCAAGGTCTCCTTTGAATGTGAAATCCAAGCTCCAAGCTTTTGATGATGATTCCAAGCTCAAAGGTAGGTTTCCCTATCACCTTAGATGATTCCTTGTAAGTGCTAGCTTGTGAAATTTTTGCTACAAAAATTCCAAATCTTCCTTGTAACTCTCGGCAAAGAGAAATGGAGAGGGAGAGAAAAAGCTTCCAAAACCGTGAGTGAGAGAGAGAATTAGATGAAGTGTGTTGACTTATTTTGTATTTCAAAAATCAAAATTAGATATACCAAAATCAATATTTTGTATATGTCAAATATCTCACCAACTTGGAGTGTAGAACAAGTCTTCACTAACCCACCAAAACCCATCACCATAAAGTTAATTAAAGTGACAAGTGATGTGACTTGTGATGTGACATGTGGGCCCCAGTAGAATTCAAAATCCGAGTGGGCCTGCAAATACTCCCGGGCTCGGGTTTGATAATTCCGAATTAACGAACTTTCCGTTGCGACGTAATTAAATCAAATTTAATTAAATAATTATGCCAAGCAAAATTACTATTCACGTTGCTCGCGAATTAATTCTAAATTAATTCGTTTGGCCGAATTAAAATCCAATTTTAATTCCGCGACGAAATCTAATTTCGTTTAATATATCGAATATATTATTTTATCGATTAATTCCAAATTAATCGTTCTCTCTCTACAAATATTGTTTTATCCTAGATAAAATCTCTCCGTAATTAATCCTAGATTAATTATGTTCGAATCATACGTCATCAGTGAATCTTTGGGAAGTTACCCATGAGATCCATGGATATGTTGGCAGTAAATCCGGTCGTCGGACTATCCGAACACGTACATACCTTGTACTATGTTTTTACCGATTTACAAGACATGGTTGGCTTCTAGCGAAGCACCGTGCCTGCCCAATTCTCCAGAAATATTCTTAAAGGAATATATAATCTATGGCAAGCGTAGTATACGTAGTATTGCGTATTTTGGATCTAGTATCGGATGTCACATGCAAGGCCTGGGGCTGGAATAATGTCTGCCCCGTACGAAGCATATATCAGATTACAAGCAACTAGTCTCTTTAATCGGATAATCATGACCATGTCATATTATCCCTATGGTTGCAACCAATTAGAGTACCAGTTCTGTATCTCTGCGTGATCATCATCTCCATATGACTGAAGTGACACTTCCGTCTTGACATCACACCCAATACACTACGATTCTCAATAAACCCAGAAGAGGCGTACACAGAACCTGTTAAAGTCCTGGACGACCAAAACCAAAGCGTATTGATTGTCGTAAGTACTAGCGATGCAAGTCTCAGGTTAAGACCAAATACACATACCCTGATGCGGATTCCCATAGACACATAGTCATACTACCAATGGGATTCCGCGGTGTCTATTCAGAGCGAAGCTGTTTCCGTACCATCGGTAAACACAACCTCCTATCACACTTGCATAAGTATCCAATACTTAAATATATGTGAACTATGATGTTACGCTTCCATAACACGCACAAGTGCAATACTAGTCTATTCTGCATTGTCGATGTCCAATCTCGATAATACTACGACTAGGGATATTTAATGATTAAACCATTATGGATTGATACTGTCTCATATATTATAATCTGGAACTAATCATAAGGACTTTTATCATTTATATATTTAATTAATCAAATTACAAAATGATAAAATGTAATTTCATTGTCACATAGTTAATTTGTACAAAAACCACAATGTCTTTTACAAATAGTGACGCTATGGGTCATAATTTTCCAACAAGGGCTTGAAGACATACTCGATGATCAGATACTGGAGAGGTAGTGCCTCACATACGGGTATCCCGAATATACTACGTATACAAGACCCTAGCACTCTACCCACTACAGTCACTGACTCCCTAGACTATGCTCTGATACCATCTTTGTAATATCCCCATTCTCGGAGATTTTACTGGCAGGTAATATGCCTCTGAGCCTCTGACTTTCTGACTCTGATCAACACTACTAATCTAATGTCAAATACAAACTCATACATGGGACCATTGTCAAACTCAATAACACAAATAAATGCAACTCAGTACTCATAGTTTTATAATTAATAAAATTCTCTATATAACTCTGTTATAGACACCTTGACTTATAACACACACAATCATGACTATACAAGTAACTGATACATGACTTCACTATGACTATGAATGAACTCTAACTCTTCACTCGATCTGGTGGACCCAAACACCCTAGTGACTAGCAACAGTATCCATCATTTTGTGCCAATCCTTCGGGAATACTTGCAAAACAGAGAAACTGGGAGTGAGATGGGGTTATATTGTTTGAACGACTTAGTGAATGGATAGTTTAAAACGGAAACTGAAAAACTTTATAAAACATTCATTTGTTCTGAAATAGAAATCATCTTCAAGAAAACATATATTTTCTGAAATCTCTTTCGTATCTAAAAATAATTCTCTATCTGTGAAACTTTATGATGAAAACTATTTTTTCTATAAAACAATGAACTTTTCTAGAAAACATAGTTGTTTCTAAAACTCTTTCATAAAACTATTTCTCTGAAAAACTTTTTCATAAAACTATCCTTTCTAAAACCATATCTCTGAAAATCTGTCTTTGAAAATCTATTTTTGAAAATCTGTTTATGAAAATCTATTGAAAGCCTGACACATGGGGGTGTTATAAATTGCCGTCCCCCATACAAATAAGATAGTGGTATTGGGGCGTTACGTCTCGTCATCCCCAAGACAATAAACTAAAGCCAGGTGTGCTGATTCATGCTATCATCCGGACCCTGAATCTAGAGTTTATGGGTATTATATCTCACCGTCCCCCTAGCCCTGAAATCTAAGATCTAGGGACATCTATCATCCATAGTCCTGAACTACGTGTGAACACGTTATCTGTGTCCGTCAATTCCATATCTGTCAATTCCAAGTTATAGTCTGAGGTGGATTTTTCTCTCATGCCTCCATAAATCATAGAACTTATTCTTTTAAATCAATCTTTCTAAAAATATTATCAATCTTAAAACAATTGTAAATAAACTTGACTAACGTCCTGATGTGCATAAAAGTAAGTCTCATTTCAAAAACAAATAAGTAAAATCAACTTGAAAAGAAATTATCCACTCACTGATTTTTAATATCATACTGGTAAGTACTTCGCTTCGTCAAAGAAAAGTGTGGTTCTTGCCGACAATCTATAATCGATAAACTTAGTTAGAAAATAAATCGTTGAATATGCTTTGGAACTTTTATCACTAGATGACGTATTATCTTTGTGACACGATGGAATGTGTGTAGATACGCTGATATGAAACCCTAAGAGAACATTCTAACTTTCTAGGATGAAATTGAAATGGATAATTTTGATTCTGAAAAAAAGGCCTCGCGCCGCGACGCCATACATTGCGCGTCACGACTCCCACTGGTTCAGACCTGAGGCATAAAGCCTCTGATTACTGCGCATCGCGACTCCTACCTGATCAGACTCGAGGTAGAGCCTCTACTAATTAGGCGTCATGATGTTGGGTGCTGAGTGTCGCGATGCTTACATAATCAAACTCGAGATAGAGATCACTCACTTGCTACGCGTTACGACACAAGCCGTTTGGGCTCGCGACGCTTGCCCAATTTCAGGGCCAAACACCAACTATTCAATAACAATGCCCAAAGAAATTACCCCATCTTGATCAAAACTTCAACTCAACTTAATATAATCGCATTCCATA
Source organism: Zanthoxylum bungeanum (assembly GCA_019454045.1). NCBI lineage: Eukaryota > Viridiplantae > Streptophyta > Magnoliopsida > Sapindales > Rutaceae > Zanthoxylum > Zanthoxylum bungeanum. Next base: position 143,061 of record SKCR01030722.1, on the reverse strand, counting down.
TTATCAACCCAAACACAAATCGTTTATTCTAATATCATCAAATCACAAAATCTAATCCCCCATCACATTCATACATATAAAAGCTTCATTTAATGATAATACCATCAAGGCACCCCTCAAAATGCATGCTAATAACACTTTCAATGCCAATTCAGCAAATTCAAACTCTAGGGCATGCATGGTGCGAATTTGGGGCTTTAATTTTTTGCCCAAAACTAAAAATTAATGAAAGAAAGAGAGTTAGAAGATTGCTTTGTGTGCCTTGGAACTTAGAAATCATCACTCTTTCATCAAAATTCTTGTATGAGGATAAAGAAGATGGAAGCATTTTCCTTCCTCCTAGCTCACTTTTTTTTTTGGCTTAGAAAGTGATGGATGAATAATGTTCTATTTATAAGCAAAAGGGTTGATTTTTGTAATAAAATGGGTGGCTAAGATTGTGCCACATCAGCCAAATCTACGCTATTCTTGAACTCCATTATAGCAGTTATGGAAATTATGATTTTTGACTTATTTTTGATTTGAATTTGGACAAATATCAAACGTGGAAGTTAATAACGTAGTAGTCATCGTAGTAGTCGTCGGAGTACCTAATCTAAGGATTATGAAGATTCCAAGGTGGATCAATTTTACGGCGCAAAAATAAATTAGTAATAAGAAGAGAATCACATTCCAACCAAATGTTCTTTCACCCCGTCTCATGGCGATATCGATAGCATATAAGACATAACCATGGGAGAAATTGATCCAAATGTCACGTCCATTTTTCTAGTTATGTATTCAAAATATTATTTCACCTATATAAGAAATAAAAATCACAATGAAAATATATAAATCACTGAGTATTATTTCAAATTTGTTGGTGTTCCAAGTCCATTGGTATTCCAAATCCATCAGCGTTCTGATTCCTTTAGCATTATAATCATGACAGTGTTCCAATCCTATTGGCAATCCAAAGCCGTTTCTAATTCAAATTCCAAATTTGTCAATATTCCAAAGTCATTGGTGTTCCAAAGCCATTGGTGTTCCAACTCTGTTATATTTTCCAAATCTTTTGGTATTCTAACTCCATCCAGTTTTCCAAACCTGTCAGTATTCCAAACCTATTGGAATTCTAAACCTGTCCAGTTTTCCAAACCTGCCAGTGTTCCAAACCTATTGGTGTTCTAAACCCACCGATCAATTTCATCTTTTAAAGCGATCATTTCCTAAAATTCCTTTACTTTCCGAAGCATTCCAAAACCTCTCATTGCTCCAAATATTTTTTATTATAGGCATTCCAAAACCCAATTTTTTCGATCTAAAGGCATGTTAGGGATATGCAACTTGTGGATGGACTATATATACATGTATTTGTAATATTTTCATTAATTAATAAAATGAAAATCTTTATTATACGTGTCTTACATAACTTATATGAATCATCAACACTGTAATAAAGCCCTTGGAGTAATAAGACGATGGGTTCCATGCCTTATGAGAATTATTACTCTTAAATATTCCTAGTCATAGTTTTGTGAATAATCTGGGCGTTCACAAAGCGGAGAGACTAGCATGATGATATAATCCGCCCTAAAGTGGGGTAGCCAATCTTAAAGGCTGCTAGCGAAGATCCGTCCGCTTGGTGTATCACATGGATGCATGAGTTGCTCGTGTCCATCGAACTGACCGCCGAAAGTTTTCATATGGAGTGTTTATCCCATGTGTCTGTGAGAACTTTCATGTATCGATTATATGACTAGTCCTTTGACTTGAGGTCTTTACAATCTTATGTGTGGATCAAATAACTTTGACATTCTCCTTCCCCGGTTCAAAAGATCCGGTCATAAGGGTATGATTGGGTCATTTTTTGAAACACATGAAGTTTGTAAAGATACAACAGAGAATCACCACTCTCTCGGATAATATTTTCTTATAAGAGTAGTATTCCAGTTCCCGGGTTGATATGTATGATCAGTGCTTGAGACTGTGGCCACAGCGGAAGAATCATGTGAGATTCTTGGGTTAACACGATTCATGACATTATCAACATCATACCTTTGACCATATGGGTAGACACTTTCCGTACCCTAGGTCAATAGGTAGGGATACAGTGAGGCGAGGGACCGTATCATATGTAAATCGCATACAGAATGGGTATATATATATTTCCTTCTCATTTGGGGGCCTTGGCTTGTTGCTAGATGTCAACCTTTGTCATTGAAATCGAACGACCATCTGATCGCAGGATAATTTATGTTCGATTAAATTATCACGATTCATTTCATGTCTAACTTGAGGGGAACCCAAAAGGTCACACACAACAAAGTCGAAATCAATGGTTAACAGTGCACAGTACAAATATAACAACATATATGATTTCTGTAGGAATTGTTCATAAATGGTTCAATGTGTTTAATTATTGAACAGATCATTTATGAGGTTCCATAGTGGCTTAGGGATTGGTGAGTGACGATAGGGGCACTTTGAGAATTGGAATTAAAAAAATTACTATTCATATGAATAGTAATGTGAATAGTATAATTATTATTTTTATTTGTTTTGAATTCCAATTCGGCCCAAACTCTTATTAGGGTTTTATAATCTCATTAAAGCACTAAATTAAGATCCAATGGCTAAGATTAAATTAGCTTTATCCCACATCAGATTCTTAATTAATTTTGTTGTCTTTGGAGCACTATATAAACACAAAAAATTCTTCACAAATTTTTTACACTAAATCCTTTTATATCTTGGGTTTATATAAGTGAGCAACTCTAAAGTTTAAGAGTAAGCCACTGATTTTGAGGATCCTTAAGTCTAATTAACTAGAGGAACCTCGAGTTAAAAGTTTTGAGGTATTTGCTTTGGCTAGCACCAAGGGCAAAATACCCGTGCACTCAAGGCGTAGTCTTGCTATTGAGTTTTGGCTTTGGTGTGTGCATCTTTAGAGGCCACACACTTGGGTGGCTCTTTGGAACGTGGAAGAGCTTGCTGAGTTCGAGAAAAGCTTGTAGATTGGAGGGAGGACTGGAGGAGTCTTCAGTTCAAGTAAGTCTTTCTTTCTTTATTTTAATTAGAGTTCTTATGATAGTTAGCATGTTTAGGTTAATGTTTTTTTGCATGTTTTATGAGTTTTATGCTTAGAATATATAGTAACATGCCTAGGCTTGTAGAATAATCAAAACAAATGGGTTTTGGGCAAAGGGAAAGCGACATAATAATTTTGATTTTTCGATGCGCACTCACGGCCGATTCCCAATAGTGGTATCAGAGCGCCATTTTTTTTATTAGTTCTCACTCATTTGACCTCGAACGTGTTTCCGAACGCTATACGAACGCGAACATTTTGTTTATCGTTCGAACACGTTTTCAAACGCTACACGAACGCACATACAGTGAACATATTTCTTTTCATCACATTTCATGCATGTTTGCTTCATCACATTAACCCTTCCGGCGATGACGTAACGCACTCCCGGGAAGCGAATTAAAAGGTAAGACATGAGGGCACCCCTTTGTTATATTTTATTTTGTTATCCTGGACACGACATGCTTGGTTGGATGTGGAATACGTCCAACCAGGCATACGAAGTCCTACATTAAAAAACGACCAAGCTATTGGTCACATCTCTCTTTATTATTCCGCATTTATTTTCAGTCATTTATTTTCCTTTAATATTTTGTATTTAGTTTACTATTTATTGCTTCCGTTATTTATTGTTATTTCATCACATGCATTATCATATTTCATGTATACATTGGTTTAATGATTGCGTTATGTTAAATGGTCGGTTCTATCTCTAGCGGTATGTCAGATGGAAACCCAGACGTAAATTCCGTAGCCGAATCTGAATGGACGGTAGTGCGGTCCGTACTTGGGATACAACTCCATGTACCGCTTGAGAATCTTTCAAGCACGTGTTTAATTTTGTGATTTAAATCTATGTTTATCGTTCCGTTATTTATTTTCCATGCATTGTCTCTTTGTTTATGTATTGTTAATCTTGATGCGCATGGGCTAACTACGATGGATTAAAGGTCCTCCATTTGAGGGAAAAGCCTAAGGGCTACCTTTACCATGATGTTTTGTCGTGCCAGACGAGATATGTTTGATTGAATGTGAAATATGTTCAATCGGGCAAACGAAGTCCCATATAGATATCGGCCTTGGTCGCGTCTTTTTTTTATTATTTTGTTATTTACTTATCGCATATTATTTCTTTGTTTACTTATGCATTGTTAATTGACGCGCATGGGCTAATTGCGTTGGTTTAAAGGTCTTCTATTTGAGGGAGATAGAGCCTAAAAGGCTACATTTACCATGATTTTTTGCCACGCCGGACGAAGTACGTTTGATTGAATGTGAGATATATTCAATCGGGCGTACGAGGTCTCATATTATTGCTTTATTTATTTTCTATGTATTATTTCTTGATGTGCATTGGCTAATCACGTCGGATTAAAGGTCCTCCATTTGAGGGAAAAGCCAAAAGGCTACATTTACCACGATGTTTTGCCGCGCCGGACGAAGTACGTTTGATTGAACGTGAGATATGTTCAATCGGGCATACGAGATCCCATATAGATGCCGACCTTGGTCGCATCTCTTTAATTTAATTATGCATTATTGCTTGATGCGCATGGGCTAATCACATCGGATTAAAGGTTATCTATTTGAGGGAAATGCCCAAAGGCTACCTTTACCATAGTTTTGCCGCGCCTTTCTTCTATTGATCTTGTCATTTACCATTTTGGTTGTTATGTTTTTATTCTTCACTTTGCATTCATGTTGTGTTAATGCTTGAATGTTGCCTCTTATGGTATATCAGATGGAAACCCATATACAAATTTCGTAGCCGAATCCGAATGGACGGTAGTGCGGTCTGTACTTGGGATACAACTCGACGTACCACTTGAAAAGCATTCACACATGTGTCATTTTGGATACCAATTTGGTAATCTCGTTCGAACACGAACGTATGCATTCTGTCTCATTTCCGTTCGAACGTGTTTTCGACCGCGAACATTATGTTTATCGTTCGAACACATTTTCAAACGCTACACGAACGCACATACAGTGACCAATTTTATGTTCATCAATTTCATCCCAACAAGGCATTCCAGAACTTCTTTTTGTTGTAGGCGTTCCAAAACCTAATTGTGTGGTGGGTGTCGCCCCCAGCTATTACATCTAGGCTGGCCTCCCCTCCAGTTCATATACTCAGGTGGGCCTCACCCCCAAGTTTTGTTATTCTGACTGTCAGGTGCTCCGTGTCTTAGTGACTTTACCTTTTGACTTTAACTGAGTGTTCTTACTCCGTTTCTTGGAGGCTTAAACATTTGACTTCAACTGAGTGTTTTTGCTCCATTTTTTACAAAAGAGTTGCTATCTATATGTATGTATGCATGCATGTATGCAAAAAATCTTTAACTGATTGCCCATTCATTGGCTTGTAGGAGGTCATAATGTTTTCTACAGAGTTATCGTCAGATTTTATCTTTTGTCCTTATAGGAAACGCCTTTGACCATATGGGTAGACACTTTCTGTACCCTAGGTCAATAGGTGGGGATACAATGAGGCGAGGGACCGTATCATATGTAAATCGCATACAGAATGAGTATATATATCTTTCTTTCTCATTGGGAGCCTTGGCATGTTGCTAGATGTCAACCTTGGTCATTGAAATCGAACGACCATCTGATCGGAGTATAATTTATGTTCAATTAAATTATCACGATTCATTTCATGTCCAACTTGAGGGGAACCCAAAAGGTCACACACAACAAAGTCGAAATCAATGGTTAACAATGCACAGTACAAATATAACAACATATATGATTGTTGTAGGAATTGTTCATAAATGGTTCAATGTGTTTAATTATTGAACAGATCATTTATGAGGTTCCATAGTGGCTTAGGGATTGGTGAATGACGATAGGGGCACTTTGGGAATTGGAATTTTTAAAAAATTGCTATTCACTTGAATAGTAAAATTATTTTTTATTTGTTTTGAATTGCAATTAGGCCCAAACTCTTATTAGGGTTTTATAATCTCATTAAACCACTAAATTAAGATCCAATGGCTAAGATTAAATTAGCTTTTATCCTACATCGGATTCTTAATTAATTTTGTTGTCTTTGGTGCTCTATATAAACCCAAAGAATTCTTCACAAAATTTTTACACCAAAACCTTTCATATCTTGGGTTTATATAAGTGAGAAACTCTAAAGTTTAAGAGTAAGCCACTGATTTTGAGGATCCTTAAGTCTAATTGACTAGAGTAACCTCGAGTTAAAAGTTTTGAGGTATTTGCTTAGGCTAGCACCAAGGGCAAAATACTCGTGCACTCAAGGCGTAGTCTTGCCATTGAGTTTTGGCTTTGGTGTGTGCATATTTGGAGGCCACACACTTGGGTGGCTCTTTGGAACGTGGAAAAGCTTGCTGAGTTCGAGAAAAGCTTGTAGATTGGAGGGAGGACTGGAGGAGTCTTCAGTTCAAGTAAGTCTTTTTCTTTCTTTATTTTAATTAGAGTTCTTATGATAGTTAGCATGTTTAGGTTAATGTTATTTGCATGTTTTATGAGTTTTATGCTTAGAATATATAGTAACATGCCTAGGCTTGTAGAATAATCAAAACAAATGGGTATTGGGCAAAGGGAAAGCGGCATAATAATTTTGATTTTCCGCTGCGCACTCGCGGCCGCTTCCCAACAAGGCAATCGAAAACTTCTTGTTGTTGTAGGCATTCCAAAACCTAATTGTGTGGTGGGTGTCGCCTCCAGCTATTACATCTAGGCTGGCCTCGCCTCCAGTTCATATACTCAGGTGGGCCTCACCCCCAAGTTTTGTTATTCTGACTGTCAGGTGCTCCGTGTCTTAGTGACTTTACCTTTTGACTTCAACTGAGTGTTCTTACTCCGTTTCTTGGAGGCTTCAATATTTGACTTCAACTGAGTGTTTTTGCTCCATTTTTTTGCAAAAGAGTTGCTATCTATATGTATGTATGCAAAAAATCTCTAACTGATTGCCCATTCAATGGCTTGTAGGAGGTCACAATGTTTTCTACAAAGGTATCGTCAGATTTTATCTTCTGTCCATATAGGAAACACATTTCCTTATGCATAGCAGAAATGCCTTAGGCAATAGGATTGACTTTGAAAAATTTCTTACATTTTCCCATTGTTGAAATCGAATTCCACCAACTCTTGGTGATTGGATTTGCTCCTCGATGTGGATATATTTCCTTAGAGATGCGATGCTTGGATCAACCACCCGATCTTTTGAACTATGACTCGAAACCAACAAATCGAAGTGTGGGCTTCACTCACAAAGTGTAATCTCCAAACTCTTTAGAGTAGTATGTTGTCACAAAATATTTTGGCTTTTAAAAAGAGTGAATGAAGAAGATAAAGATCTAACTCATTTTTTTTCTTTCTATTCTCAACACTTGGGAAAATTTTATTTTCTCTCAACTCTTGATGAAGAATAAAATTATGGATTTTTTTGTCTTGTGAACTCTCTCACAACTCTTGAAAGAATTGTAGGCAGCTTCACTCAATTCTTGAGTGGAAATGGTAGAGATTATATTCATTTCCAAAGTCAAAACAAATTTATCACTAATCCACCCATGCTATTCTATTCTAATGGCAAACAAAATTAAATGAAATGCCAAGCAAAGACATGTGAAGTAGACAAAGGTTAGATAATTAGGTCATACCTAATTAGACATAAAATGTAAGAGAGTATGGTAAGCCATATGGACTTGTCTCCAAGATAATGCATATATCATTATCTTTATAATTATATAATTATCATAATTATGATGTAATAATTATCTCATAATTATTACTTTATTATCTCATAATCTAGCATTATCAAAATGATGTAATAAATATCTCATAATTATAATTTACTTATCCCATAATCAAAGAATTCTAGAAAAATATTATATTAAACTAATTTAATATATTTTTCATTTGTGACAAATTATATTATTAATCACAGTAATAATATAAAAATATATATGTGAGCATATAATAAGACAATCCAATTATATTAGGTTTGCTACAGTTAACCGAGCTAGTACAGGGACCAAATGGACCTACAGTTCTAAGCTCCATAATCCCGGTATATTAATTAAATTCTTTAATTAAAAATTTCGAATTATTAAATTCGAGTTATTCCACTAAAAACTCGAAGCTGAACTCTCATTGCCGTAGATAGAAAATATAAGCCGAACAACTTCGGTGTCCACCAATATAGTCATTACATACGGATTAGCCTTTCACGAGGATCTCATAATTAGAGCCGGGTCATAAGTCCACTATACCCCTCTAATTATTTTATACCTTAAGTACCATTAATTCTCTAATGAATAATTTATTCATATTTATTATGAATATAAATCTTTCTATTCACAATAGAAAAACTTGAGCGCTTTAATCGTTCAAGTACCGAATCAACCCTTAAGAAAGATATTCTTCTACTTCTTGTAAGGAGTGAACTCCATGTCTATGTAAAATGTTCCAAAAATACGTAGTTACCTCACATTTGTAAATCAAAGGACATAGCCTGTCATACAGGAGTTCGTAGTACACTCATGATTAAGATCAATCTATATATGACCATCTAGTAGATAAAATATATTTCTATGTTTAACTGATATTATAAGATATTCATTTCTATTTGGGTCTAGTCCTATATGATCACATCATACAAGGTGCCTCTATTTTTATGTCACCACATGAACGATCCCGGATCAAGGTCGTTATACAAGCATATAATAGACCGCGGTTGTAGATAAACCATAAACAAAGTACCCACTTTGCTTACTCTTTATGAACAGTTTTAGACTACTAAATTCATACTTAAATTATCTTCTATATGACACTCATACACCAAGTTCTGAAAGCACATGAGTAATCAAGGGTAAACAAGATAATTTACAATATGCGATTTAAATCAAACAATTTTGATAAATGAATAATGCATCTTTATTTCAATAAACAATTCGTTTACAATACATGAAGCCCTAGGGCATATATCCAAAAAATCTCCCACTTGGACTAGAGAAAATGAGACGTGTCATGTAATCCTAAACCCTTTAGGTGACTTTCCAAAACTTTAGCCGATAAGGTCTTTGAAAATGGATCATCTAGGTTCTCTGTGGATGCTTTCTGCGTGACAGAAACATCTCCTCTCGGAACTATCTCCCCAATGAGATGATATTTTCTCTATATATGCTTTCCCCTCTTGTGGCTTGTTGGTTCCTTGGAATTCGCCACTACACCACTATTATCGCAATAAAGTGTGAGTGGTTTATCCATATCTGGACCAACTTCCAAATCTGCCAAGAACTTCCGGAGCCAGACTACTTCATTAGATGCATCATAAGCTGCTAGATATTAAGCCTCCATGGTGGAGTCAATAATACAATATTGCTTCATGCTCCTCCACACAATGGCCCCACCACCTAGGGTGAACACTGATCCATATGTTGATTTCCTAGAATTGACACCCACCTGAAAATCAGAGTCAGTATATCCCATTTGGATCATATCCTCATCAAAATATACAGGCATATAATTTCTTGTTTTCTCTTAAGATACTTGAGAATATGTTTCACATCCACCCAATGATCCAATCCTGGGTAGGATTGAAACCTACTGACTACTCCCACTGTAAAACAGATATCTGGTCTCGTGCATAACATAACATATATAAGACTACCAACCTTTGAGGCATATGGGATATGTCTCATTTCCTCAGCTACTTGAGGTGTCTTAGGAGACTGTACCTTAGACAAATGAATTCTGTGTCTGAAAGGCAAATTACATTTCTTGGAATTCTACATCCCAAATTGCACAAGGATCTTATTGATATAAGATGCCTAAGACATTACTAACAGTCGTCTCTTGCGATCCCGAATAATCTGGATCCTAAGTACATAACTAGCCTCTCCCAAATCTTTCATTTGGAATTGATTAGCTAGCCAGATTTTCATGACTGATAATATTTTTACATCATTCCCAATGAGTAAAAGATCATCGATGTACAAAATGAGAAAAGCCATCTTACCATCAATGATGCGCTTGTAAACACAAGGTTCATCGACGTTCTGCATAAAATTATAAGACTTGATCGTAGTATCAAATCTTATGTTCCAAGATTTAGATGTTTGCTTAAGTCCATAAATGGACCTCTGCAGCTTGCAAACCTTTTGCTATTGACCTTGGGTTATTAACCCATATGGTTATACCATATAGAAACTCTCATCAAGATTGTCATTCAAGAATTTCGTCTCGAAATCCATTTGCCAAATCTTATAGTCATAATATGCGGAAATGGATAAAGAATACATATGTATTTTAGCATGGCTACTGGCGAGAAAGTCTCATCATAGTCGACTACCTCTTTCTGGGTATAACCCTTGGCCCCTAGCATAGCCTTGAAGGTTTGTACCTTCCCATCTACTCTTTTTTCTCTTGTAGATCCACTTGCAATCTATGGGTTTTACTCCATCAGGTGGGTCTATAAGTTCCTCGACTAAGTTAGAGTATATAGACTTCATCTCAAGGTTCATTTCTTTGAGCCATTTCTTTTTATCAATATCATCCATTGTAATACGATAGGTCAATGGATCTTCTATACCATCATTGGATGCAACAACTTATGTCTCTCCAGTTCATAGATAGCGATCAGGTTGTCGCACAACCCTCCCACTACGTCTAGGTGGTAGATCATTCTGATAAACTTGCATATGACGCTCAGATGTGGAAGGTGTTATATTTTTGACAAAAATTGACTATAATGTGCTAGTCGAACCAGTAAGTAACTCCTCAAGTAACACTTTACTTCGAGGTTTGAACTCTCTCATGTACTCTTTCTCAAGAAATATAGCATTTGTCAAAACAATTACTTTGTTATCTTCCGGGCTATAAAAGAATACACCCTTAGTCTCCTTAGGATAGCCTACAAAAGGCACACCTGTGAACGTGGCTCCAGCTTTCATTATTGTTCTTCAGCACATGTACTGGACAACCCTATATGCGGAAATGTCGCAAACTAGCTTTACGACCATTCCACAACTCTAAGGGAGTCTTTGAAACAGACTTAGATGGAACTACATATAGGATATATTTTGTTATTTGTAATGCATATCCCCAGAATGAACTAGGTAGTGTACTGCAACTAAACATTCATCATGTCCAGTGGGGTCCGAATTTGTCACTATTCCAAATTCATTGGTGTTCCAAATCCTTTGGTGTTCCAACTTTGTTATATTTTCCAAATCGGTGGGTATTATAACTCCATCTAGTTTTCCAAACCTGTCAGTGTTCCAAACCTTTTAGTGTTCTAAACCTATCCAGTTTTCCAAATCTGCCAGTGTTCCAAACCTATTGGTGTTCTAAACCCACCGGTCTGTTTCATCTTTTAGAGCGATCTTTACCTAAAATTCCTTTACTTTCTGAAGCATTCCAAAACCTCTCATTGCTCTAAATATTTTTCCATTGTAGGCATTCCAAAACCCAATTTCTCCGAGCTAAAGGCATTCCAAAACTTGTTGTTGTTGTAGGCGTTCCAAAACCTAATTGTGTGGTGGGCGTTGCCCCCTACTATTACATCTAGGCTGGCCTCGCCTCCAGTTCATATATTCAGGTGGGCCTCACCCTCAAGTTTTGTTCTTCTGACTGTCAGGTCATCCGTGTCTTAGTGACTTTACATTTTGACTTCAACTGAATGTTCTTACTTCGTTTCTTGGAGGCTTCAACTTTTGACTTCAACTGAGTGTTTTTGCTCCTTTTCCTGCAAAAGAATTGTTATCTATATGTATGTATGCAAAAAATCTCTAACTGATTGCCCATTCTTTAGCTTGTTAGAGGTCAAGATATTTTCTACAAAGTTATCGTTAGATTTTGTCTTCTGTCCATATAAGAAACACATTTCCTTATGCGTAGCGGAAATGCCTTAGACACCTGGATCAGCCTTGAAAAAATTCTTGCATTTCCCTTTGTTGAAACCGAATTCCACCAACTCTTGGTTATTGGATTTGCTCCTCGATGTGGATATGTTTGCTTAGAGATCTGATGTTAGGATTAACCACCTGATCTTTTGAACTATGTCTCGAAACCAACAAACTGAAGTGTGGGCTTCACTCACAAAGTGTAATCTCTAAAGTCTTTAGAGTAGTATGTTGTCACAAAATATTTTGGCTTTTCAAAAGAGTGAATGAATAAGATGAAGATCTAACTCATTTTTTTATTTCTATTCTCAACACATGAGAAAATTTTATTTTCTCATAACTCTTGATGAAAAATAAAACTCAGGATTTTTTTTCTCTCTAACTATATCACAAATCTTGAAAGAATTGTAGACAACTACACTCAACTCCTGAGTGGAAATGGTAGAGATTGTATTCCTTTCCAAAGACAAAACAAACTTATCACTAATCCACTCATGCTATTCTATTCTAATGGCAAACACAATTAAATGAAATGCCAAGCAAAGACATGTGAAGTAGACAAAGGTTAGGTAATTAGGTCATACCTAATTATACATAAAATTCAAGATAGTATGGTAAGCCATATGGACTTGTCTCCAAGATAATGCATATATCATTATCTTTATAATGATATAATTATCATAATTATGATGTAATAATTATCTCATAATTATTACTTGATTATCTCATAATCTAGCATTATCAAAATGGTGTAATAATTATCTCATAATTATAATTTTATTATCTAATAATCAAAGAATTCTAGAAAATATTATATTAAACTAATTTAATATATTTTTCTTCTGTGACAAATTAAATATTTAATCACATAATAATATATGAATATATATATATATATGTGAGCATATAATTAGACAATCCAATTATATTAGGTTTGCTAAAGTTAACCGAGCTAGCACGAGGACCAAATGGACCTACAGTTCTGAGCTCCAATAATCCCGGTATATTAATTAAATTCTTTAATTAAATATTTCAAATTATTAACTTCGTGTTATTCCACTAAAAACTCGAAGCTGAACTATCATTGCCGTAGATGGAAAATATAAGCCGAACAACTTCGATGTCCATCGATATAGTTATTACATACGAATTGGCCTTTCATGAGTATCTCATAATTATAGCCGGGTCATAAGTCCATTATACCCCTATAATTATTTTATACCTTAAGTACCATTGATTCTCTAATGAATAATTTATTTATATCTATTCTGAATATAAATCTTTCTATTCGCTATAGAAAGACTTGAGCGTTTTAATCGTTCAAGTACCAAATCAACCCTTAAAAGATACTCTTCTACTTCTCGTAAGAAGGAGTGAACTCAATGTCTATGTAAAATATTCCCAAAAAACGTTTTAATTAGCCAAGACTTCTTCACCAACATCACCTTAGTGAATCAAAGGACATAGCCTGCCATACAAGAGTTCATAGTACACTCAGGATTAAGATCAATCTATATATGACCATCTAGTATATAAAATATATTTCTATGTTTAACGAATATTATAAGATATTCATTTATATTTGGGTCCAGTCCCATATGATCACATCATACAAGGTGCCCCTATTCTCATGTCACCACATGAACGATCCCGAATCAAGGTTGTTATACAAGTATAGAAAAATGGACCGCTGTTATAGATAAAACACAAACAAAGTACCTATTTTTCTTGCTCTCTATGAACTGTTTTAGATTACTAACTTCATACTTAAATCATCATGTGTATGACACTCATACAATAAGTTTTGAAAGCACATGAGTAATCAATGGTAACCAAGATAATTTATAATATGCGATTTAAATCAAACAATTTTGATAAATGAAAAATTCATCTTTTATTTCGTTAAACAATTTCCTTTACAATACATGAAGCTCTAGGGCATATATCTCAAAAATCTCTTACTTGGACTAGAGTAAAGGGGCATGTCATGTAACCCTAAACCCTTTAGGTGACCTTCAAAAACTTTAGTCGATAAGGTCTTTGTAAATAGATCAGCCAAGTTCTCTGTGGATGCTTTCTGCGTGACAGAAACATCTCATCTCTGCACTATCTCCCTAATGAGATGATATTTTCTCTCTATATGTTTTCCCTTCTTATGGCATATTGGTTCCTTGGAATTTGCCACAGCACCACTATTATCGCAATAAAGTGTGAGTGGTTTATCCATATCTTAAACAACTTCCAGATCTCCCAAGAATTTCTAGAGTCAGACTGCTTCCTTAGTAGCTTCGCAAGCTGCTACATATTCAGCCTCCATGGTGGAGTCAACAATACAAGACTGCTTTATGCTCCTCCACACAATGGCCCCACCAACTAGGGTGAACACTGATCCATTTATTGATTTCCTAGATTTGACACCCACTTGAAAATCAGAGTCAGTATATCCCCTAAAGATAATATCCTCATCAAAATATACAAGCATATAATTTCTTGTTCTCTTAAGATAATTGAGAATATGTTACACAACCACCCAATGATCCAATCCTGGGTTGGACAGAAACTGATGAGTGGTAATTATATCACTATTTCCCACTCATTTAACTTAATATTTTGTATAGTTTCTTGAGTTTTGTGAATATTTTGATGTGTTTTGTGTTATTTTGTAGATAAATAAAGTTTCAGGACATTCTGGAGGTGATTTGGGGCCAAAACAGTGAAAATCAGAGAAAATCGCATTTTGGTCATTGGGTGCGTCGCAACGCGCCGACTGCGTCATGACGTCTAACGTGCGCTGCAAGCTTGCTAACATGCGCTGGGGACACATGTTAGAATCTGAGAAGTTTGACTTTGCTAACATGCGCCAGACTTTGCTAACGTGCGCCGTGCCACGTGTCACCATCACAACCGATCTGCTAACATACGTCTTGCCACGTGTCATCATCCTACGGTGCCGAAAGTTGCCATCGCCATGTGTCTCCACGTGTCTGCCACGTCATCATCCACATCACCGGTTGACCGAGTCAAAGTGCCACGTCATCGCCATGTCATCATAAGCCAATCACAGCGTGCCACTTGTCGCAATTCTATGGTGCCGACAGTCGCCACATCAGTGCCACATCATCGCCACGTCAGCTCAATTATTGACTCATTTATTCGAATTGACACGTGGTAGATAAGAATCTGAAACCAGCCAATCATGAGTCGCCACGTCATCGCGTCGCGACGCAAGAAAAAACTTTGGCGTCGCGACACGAGGGGGTCACTGAGGCCTATAAATAGAGCTCGAAATTTCATGTTCAGATGTACTTTCCTCTCTAATTTCTCTAATGTAAATAGAGAGTTTTATATCTAGTTTCTTTTAATTTCAGTTTTGTAATTAAATTTTAATTACGTTCTATAATAATAGTAATTTACTTTCTTACTTTTTACAATTTTTACTATTCACCATGAGGAGGTAACTTCCCCCTGCTAGAATGAAAGGTAATTCTTTTACTATTGCTATTTAGATTAATCTCCCTTAAATATAATATATTCATTATTTAAAATTTGACTTAAAAAGGATACTGCCAGATTGGTCGGTTGGTAATTCATTTTAATCTGGTTTAAACCTGACTAATCAAGGATACCGCCAGATTGGTCGGTTGGTAATTAAATTTTCTTGCCGCCTATATGGCAGGTTTATTTTGGTTCCGCCTTTATGGCTGGTTGGACTTAATTTGACTTAATTAGGTTACCGCCTATATGGCTGATTGGTAATGTTATCGCAAGTTTATATATTATATTATGGGAGATATCTAAATAGTAAATAGTAAAATAATTCCTTTTACCTTAGCATTTTATTTTATTGTAATTTACTTTTCAGCTTTTACTTTACCGCAATTACTTTTCAGCATTCTTATTTTATGTCTTTTACTTTTAAGTTTTTACTAGTCCTAGTATGTGTCGTAACTAAATTAGTTATATAGGGTTGTGATGACTTTTAATATCACCGGTTTATAAAGGGTTATTTTATAGTTTGGGTAATTTAAAGGTTACTTATTAAGTCTTAAGCTTAATACTTCTTGTTAATTGGCCACTAATAAGATTGATCTGGTAAATCTAAAATAAACTTGACAAAGGAATTAGGTTTCAGCCTTAGACCTAATAGCCCACGATCTTCCTTGAGGATAGATAACCCTTTAATAGATTTCCTTACAGGATAGACATATACCTGTCGGGCGGGGGTAGCCATAATTGGAACTTAAACTTAATGAATCCAGATAATTTGGTTGACATAGACATATGGTTCAATTGGGTTAAACTGGGTATTTACGTCCGACCATCGATAGAGGCTTTCACATAATTTAGTGTTACAGGTTAGTAAACCGATTTATTACATAAACATGAAATAACCACTTCATCTTTTAAAAGATATTAGAAAGATTCACAACCCTAGATAGTTTTTAATATTGAATTTTCTTAAACCGACCTTCGTGTAATTTTATTTACTTGTTTTTAAATTTAAAATCATCACCATTTCAAATCAATCAATCAACTTGTTAGATACTAGTAATCATTGACCTCACAAAATTAATAGATTATGTATTAAGTCCTTGTGGGATCGATACTTTTTATACTACTTCAACGATACATATGCTTGCGTTATACGCGTGTGTGTAAGAACTGGTCAAGTTTTTGGCGCCGTTGCCGGGGACTTATTTATCTTTCACTATTAGTTTTAAGGTTAGATACCTTTACTTGTATCTAATTTTCTTTTTACTTATTGTTGTTGTTTTCTTGTGTTTCAGGTTCTCAGAAACTTCATGAGACGAACCATAAGCTTTGAACTTCGACCGCTTGACCCGAAAATTGAAAGAACCATCAGACAATTGAGACGGGAATGGCGAGAAGGCCAAGAAGCTTTAGTCAACATGGAACCTGAACCTTTGGAGGTTGCACCACCAATTCCCATTCGAGACAGAACCATTCCAGTGGTTGACAGACTCATTTCATGTATTGTACTTCCTCCCTTACCAGCAAATGCGGGTGACATCAAAACATGCATTCAGATGATTCAGTAGCCAGTTCAGTTTGGGGAGAATGCAACTGAATATCCTAATGCCCACATCAGCAACTTCCTAGAAGTTTTCGGCACTTTCAATTACAACTGAGAAGCTGAAGAAGCAATGAGACTGCGTGTTTTCCCATACTCCTTGAAGGACAGAGTTAAATCTAGGCTACATTCACTACCAGCAGGTTCTATCACAACTTGGAACACTTTAGCCACCAAATTTCTTGCAAAGTACTTTCCACCAGCCAGAACTGAAAAACTGAGGAATGACATCACATCATTTGTACAACAAGACTCAAAAACTCTCTACGAAGCTTGGGAAAGGTACAAAGATTTGCTCCGGAAATGTCCCCACCATGAGATTCCAAAATGGTTTCAAGTCCAAACATTCTATAATGGACTTTGATGAGTGGTAATTACATCACTTATTCCCACTCATTTAGCCTAATGGTTTGTATTGTTTCTCGAGTTTTATGAACGTTTTGATGGTTTTGTTGTTATTTTGCAGATAAATAAAGTTTGGAAAGCATTGGAGGCAATTTGGGACAAAAATGCGTCAACAGGGATATTTTCATCTTTTACGCGTCGCGACGCTAAAGCCTTGCGCGTCGCGACGCCCAGCATGTGCCGGACTTGCTAACTTGCGCCTTGTGCCATGTGTCGAAATCTGATTGGTCAAAACTTGCTAACGTGCGCCGATCATGCTAACGTGCGCCGTGACATGTGTCACCATCACAACGGTTATGCTAACGTGCGCCCGCCGCCATGTGTTAACATCTGATTGGACCAACCAAGCGCGTGCCACGTGTCGTCTCACCATTGGACCGAATTATTGACGAATCAGGTGCCGCCACGTGTCAAGCTGCTATTGGACTGAAATTCCCACCTATCAGCGCCTGCCACGTGTCGTCCTGATATTCGACCGTATCGCCAGCCAACCACAGCGTGACACGTGGCTCAATTATTGCTGCCGACAGACGCGTGGTCAACCTGCGTGGACTCCGCGTGAACTGTTGCCAGCGTCGCGACTCTAGTGCATTTTCAGCGTCGCGACGCTGGACCAAAATATGCTTATAAAAGGAGGCCGCCAGATTCATTTTTCTTCATGCTCTCCTGGGAAATTCTCCCTGATTTTGTAGGAAGCATCTATTTTTGTATATATAAATAATATTTTTAATTTATGTCTTTTAATTTTCAGTAATAGTAGTTCTCTTCTTCTACCTTTCTTTAATGTTTACGGTAATGATTTGATAAAAATTTGATTTGGTAATTGGGATTGAATTTGGTGATTTGGTTGATTGTGACTTGGTATTGCGAGAATTGAAATTGTGAAGTGTTGATATTTGACAAATTGATTCGTAGTAATTGGGGGCGAAGTATGGAGACAGATTGATATTTGGAGTGTTTGGTGATTGGGTATTTTGTGTTGTTGAGGATTTGTGGAAAAACAGAGGAGATTCTGCCAAAATTTTTTTAAAAAAAGTGGCCAAATAGCGATCGTGGTAAGAATCGTAATTTGGGCATAAATCTTAATCGGTAATTTTTCCTGTAAAATTTCAGGTAACCAGTTACGACCTTCTAAAATCTTCTTCTACTTTTTAAGACATTGGGGACAATGTCTCATTTAGGTTTGGGGGAGGGAATTAGTTGATTAATACATTGTTTTTAGTTTGTGTGTTATTTTATTTTTAGTCCTAAATTTTTCGAAAAATACAAAAAAATTGAAAATTTTTCAAAAATTACAAAAATATTTTGCATTTTTGTGTTTTTATTTTGACTAAAAAGGTGAAATTGGTAAGAGATAGCCGAGTAAGGAGTTTCCACTCCTGAGACGTATCTCCAACCTATTTTCAAAACAAGTTAATTTTTGTTTATTTCATTTTAAATTATTTAATTGGTGAATTCTCCATAACACTGACTAAAATGGATCTTCTTATGCTCAGTTGGCAGGTATTATCAACATACATGGTAACATACGGACATGAGCTGTAATTGAAAAGTTTGTAATATTCAGTGCTCTAGTTTAATTGGAGGAAGCATCTCAAAAAGTGATGGAGTAAAAAAAAAAAATATATTTCTGATGTACAAAAATAAAGTATCTAAGATCCGGGTTATTAAGTCTGTAAGGGTGTTTTAACACCTAGTGCCCTAAAACCAACTGGTTTGGGAGTCACTGACCCAAAGCTCGCTACATGGATCGAAGATGCTGCAAATATATATATATCTGAAGTCTGGGTAATTAAGTCCGTAGGGGTGTCTTAACACCTGGTGCCCTAAAGCCAACTGGTTTGGGAGCCACCGACCCAAAGCTCGCTACATAGACGGAAGGTATTGTATATAAATAAAAAGTCAAAATTCAGAAAAATCAAAGAAAAAATCAGAAAAATCAGAAAAATTATTCCATTGCTACAGAAAGATGTGAAATCTGATAGAACTTTAGGACAAAAATATTACTCTCTTATCAACTACATTTGTGACTGTTGTGGGCAAAAATGAGTTGATTAATATTATGCTGGCTGTGTATATGGAGAATGGTAAAAATAATCGGAGAATTTACTTATTCGGTAATTTAGAAAGAAACAAAACAACTAATAACTTGGAGTAGAAGTTTCACTTGATTAGTCACTAACTTCTTTATTCTCTTTTCGCTTGTCTTTTTGCTTTTGTGTGCATTAGTTTTAACTAACGTTTTACTTTTGTAAAACTTTTGTGGGTATCGTTGCTGTAAACCCTCACGAGACTACAACTCGTCCACTAGGGACAAACTTTATGGAATAATGAGAACCACAATCGATGTTACTGCTGGAGGAGCTTTAATGGCGAAAGGAGAAGATCAAGCTTTGGACCTAATCGAAGAAATGGCCAACAACAATTCCTTGTGGCCAACAGAAAGGAGCATGATCCAAAGAATTGGAGGAATTTATGAAAGTAGAGCCAATACAGCAGTCAACGCCAAGCTGGATCAGATATGAAAATTCATTGAGACTCTTACCACTGGATCCACAAGTTCACCATATGAAAGAGCATCAGAACCAAACCAACTTGAAGAAACAGTGAATTATGTCAACAATTTCATCAGACAGTGGAACAATCCTTATTCCAACACCTACAACCCAGGGTGGAGGAATCATCCTAATCTCTCATGGAGTAACAACTCAGGGCAAAAGAACTATCCACCATCAGGATTCCAACAGCAAAACCAGAAGTTTGAAAAAGAACCAGAAATGAAAGAATGGATTGCAGAGATGTTCAAAAAGCAACAAGCAGCATATGATGCTATCTTTCAGAGCCAATCAGCTTCCATCAAAGCATTGAAGAATCAAATTGGACAACTGGCCAATGCTCAAAGTTACAGACCGCCAGGAAACCTTCCCATCAATACTGAGCCAAATCCAAGGAAAATGGGAAAGGAGCAGTGTCATGCCATCATGTTAAAAAGCGGTACTGAAATCAACAAAGATGTTGGAGCCAAAACAACTGCTGAGGAAGTTCCAAAAGAAAAAAAGCAACAGATTGAGGAAAAATAAGCAAAGGAAAAAGAACAAATCACTCCACCTCCACATTTTCCTCAGCGTCTTCAAAAAAACAAACTGGACAAGTAGTTTGCTCGTTTCCTAGAGTGTTGGACAATTATGACCCATAGCGTCACTATTTGTACAGATCACGGTGTTGTTGTACAAATTAACTATGTGACAAAGGATATTGCACTCTTATCATTTGTGATTAGATCACCTCGATATATAAATGATGATAGGTCCTTATGATTAGTGCCTGGATTGAGAATGATATGAGACAGTATCAGTCCATGAAGGCAGAATCATTAAATATCCCTAGTCAGAGTATTATCGAGATTGGACATCGATGAATACGTAAAAGACTAGTATTACACTTCTGCGTGTTGTGGGAGCACAACGACATAGTTCTCATATGTTTGGGTATATGATACTCATGCAAGTGTAATAGGAGGTTGTGTTTTACCGATGGTACGAGAAACAGCTTCGCTCTAGATAGACCCCATCAGAATTCCATTGGTAGTATGACTACGTGTCTATGGAAGTCCGAATTCAGGGTAGGTGTATTTGGTCTTAACCTGAGACTTGCACCGCTAATGCATACGACATCAATATACTTTGGTTGAGGTCGTTCAGGGCTTTAACCGGTTTCTGTGTACGCCAATTCTGGGTATATCGAGAATCGTAGTGTGTTGGGTGTGATGTCAAGACGGAAGTGTCACTCTAGTCATATGGAGTTGATGATCACGCAGGGATACAGAACTGGTTCTCTATATAAGGTTGCAACCGTCGGGTTAATATGACTTGGTCATGATTATCCGATATTAAAGAGACTAGTTGCTCGTTATCCGATATATGCATCGTACGGGGCAGACACTGTACCAGCCCCAGGCCTTGCATGTGATCATCTGATACTGGACAGAAATACGCAATACTACGGTATACTACGCTTGATATAGATCCTTATTCCTGTAAGGATGTTTCCGGAGAATTAGGGAGGCATGACGTTTTGCTAGAAGCCAACCTTGTCTTGTAATTCGGTATAAACGTAGTACGAGGTACTTACGTGTTCGGATAGTCCGACGACCAAATTTACTGCCAATATATCCGGGGATCTCATGGGTCACTTCCCAAAGATTCACCGATGACGTATGACTCGCACTTTAATTAATCAGGGATTAATTAGATGAGAGAGAAAATTAATCTGGGATTAATTGCGGAGATATTTTATCTGGGATAAAATATCATTTAAAGAGAGATAACAATTAATTTGGAATTAATCGGTAAATTAATATATTTGATATATTAAACGAAATTGGATTTCGACGCGAAATTAAAATTAGATTTTATTCGGGCGAGCGAATTAATTTAGAATTAATTCGTTAGCGACGTAAATAGTAATTATGCTTGGCATGATTATTTAATTAAATTAGATTTAATAACGACGTAATGGAAAGTTCGTTAATTTGGAATTAGCGAACCTGAGCCCGAGATTATTTGCCAGCGCATTCGCATTTCAAATTCGAGTGCGGCAAATCAAATAAAGCGTCAAATCGCTAGTCGCTTCTAGCGTCACATCATCCGTCAATCAAGTGATGGATGTCTTTCACTTTGAGTGATTGACGCCAGTCACTATTCATGATTGATGTGAGTTGATTTGAGTAGATGGAAAGCATTAAATGGCTTGGTTTTGGAGGGAAAAATTTGGTATTGGTTTCGGAAATTATATTACCAATTTTTTACTAACAAAAATCATAACACACAATCTCTCTCTCTCCTCCATTTTCTCTTCATCATTCACCCCGAAGGGGCTGTGAAAATTCTGGTTTCTGGTTCACCAAAAAAACCGAGAATGGGAAGCAAGTGCAGTGAGATTTGTGGCAAATTTCTAGAGAGCTAGCACTCCGAGAGACATGCGAAGGTGATAGGGAAGTTCACCCATGAGCCGGGAATCGTTCGACGAAGCTTGGAGCTTGACGAAGGAGACCAAATGGCGCAAACCAGTGAGCTTGGACTACTGCAGTTGGCATGAAACCAGTGGGCAGAAACTTCATTTTTGTTGCCTCCGCGTCGCTCAACTGATCGATGTGAGTATTCCGCGACTTTCTAGATTTATATTCGCACATATTTCATTGCTTGTATTCGATTCTATGGACATAGAAACTCTAACAATGGTATCAGAGCGAGTAAAAGCATGAAATTTGACATAGGGCTAAAATTTGGGTAAAAATGTGTTTGAGCATGATTTGTGAAATTGGATGAATGAGTATATTTAAATATGTTTTTATTGATGATTGATTTGATCAATTTGAAGAAATTTTGTTTGGAACAAATTTCCCCAATTTTTGAGCTTGGCCGAAAATATGCCATTTGTGTTCTTGTGAATTTTTGGTTTTTTGATTCATTGGATGTGTTAGAAATCATTTGGGAATATTGATTTAATGTTGAATATGATTCAATTGGATTGGATTTTAAATTTGGCATAATAATTCCCCTAGGCCGTGAGTTAAAGCATGATAAATGGGTTTGATTTTTGATCAAAATATGTTGGACATGTTTTGTGGTTAATGAGCATGATTAGTTGTGTTAATTGATGTTTTAGAAATGTTAATTGGGTAATTAATTGTGTTAATTCACTTTGGTAATTAAATTATGAAATTGGGTTTTTGTGATTTAATTAATTGGGCATATTTTGTGAAATTGAGCTTGAATGTTGTTATAGGGCTTAATGGGCTTTGTTGTACAAAGTTGGGTTAAGGCAAATTGGATTGGATCCAATTGGGCCCAAAACCGCTTCCATAAAGCCCAAATGCGACTTAATGGACCTTTAAAGTTTAATTGGGCCTAATGGGCCAAGATTGATTTCTAGGCTTTTGGGTAACTCCCGGATTGGATTTTGGTTATTCGGTTTGACCCGAGTTGACCAAAAGTCCACGCATTAAGAAATTAATTAAAAGCCCATTGGACTTTAATTAAATTAACGTTGGACGTTAATCGGGCTTTGAGACCCGTAGCGATTAAATTTGGAATTTAAATCGTAAAAGGTTTATTATTAAAGTGTGTATTTGATTTAGAATTAAATAATGAATTATAATTAAATGCATGTTAAATTGGATTTAATTATGTAGTTTAATTTAATTCAAGAATTCGTACTTTAAGTACTTATTCGCAAAAACGAGTTTGACTCAAGCAAAATCAAATCGTTGTTTGAACATTGGATGGTCACTAATTATCAGATTAATTAATTTGATTAGATTGATTGATAACATGCTTGTGTGAATACATGGTTGCGATGCATGAATAATGTATATCGATAGATATTAGATGGGTGGGAAATTTTAGAAATTGTGTAATAAATTGATTTATTAATTGGACCTGCGTGTCCAGCCTTATTACCTCTTATTCTTTGTATTCTCTTCTCACCTATTCCCCTCAATGTAAATGAGGTTTCTTTAGAAGTGTAGTGTAACGGGTAGAAGAAATATTTGTGCTAGCGGGAGAGAGAAAGGGAGAGATTTGATCTATGATAAATTGTGTAAAATATCCATCCGCATCATATCATTTTTTTATCATATGCGCTTTATTATGTGTTTAGAATGCATGTTTAAGGGTGTATAATGATGGGACCTTAACAAAGATAATAAATTGGTTGCCAATTTGCACACGAAAAACCCTCAAATAATATTAAGCATTTTCCTTCCATTGAGTGATTCTCACTCAAGATCTAAGACGGCATTGGTTTGTTGGCCAAAGTCAAGGCCTTTGTCTGTCGAAGATGGTTTGAATCATGGAGCTTTGTTCCATGTCAGTGTCTTGTCCAAGTTGTGGTTTGTTGGCCAAAGTCAATACCACTTCTTGTCCATCGACATTGATTACGAAGCTTTCCACGGTCAATGGGTCGCGCTTGACTGGGATCACGAAGTTTGTTGTGCCAAAGCCAAGGCTTAGTTGGTTCTGAGGAAAAAGGTTAGGTAATACATTGGATGTATTGGCATATATAAGATATATGTTTAGGACTTGGATGTCTCCTACTGGATCTAGGAATTGGATTGGATCCAATTGATCTTAGAGATCTACCTAGTTAATTATCATACAATTTGTTGGCCAAGTCAAGATTGTGTGATATTTAACGGGATCCTAGCCCACCAGGAAACACGGTTTCCCGAGTACTCGACAGAGGGTTAGATGCTCGCCGAAAAATAGTGGGAGGCAAGAATTGAATTTGCAATATTCGTTCAATTACTCGCCATACGCGCTCAAACAATATCACTCGTCAAAACGTATTAAATGTTAGTTGGACTAATATTTAAATTGTTGTTTTAATAAATAGTTGGACTATATATTCAAACTATTCATTTATATTTGATTATATAATTGGATTATAATAATTAATATATTTGATTTAATTAATTATAGTTGATTAAAATAGCTGGACTACAATAATCATTATAATTAATGGTACCTTAATCATTGATTAAATAGTTGGACTATTAAGTCAAGATAAAATTGAAAGATTGACGTTAAATAATTAATAATCCTAGGGAAAATGTAATTAAATGCTTTAATTTTCAAAATTGGGAATAAATTTTCAGGATGGTCCTGGAAAATAATAAGTTATTTTATTTGATAAAATAATAAATAAGCCTAATGCCCGCGAGTTAAGCAAATAGTAGAGCATAATCTTTGGAAGATTTATGTGATGACAACTTAAGTGCTTAATCCATTATACTTGTCAAGTAGACTCCTTAATTTCTGAATCAGAACAAAGGATTAGATCCTTAAAGTATGATAAAGAAATTGAAGGATCTTCATAATCTATGCTTAGATTTTAGAAGTACTAAATTGCAATTAATAACTCTTGGAGGGTTAATGACTATTCTCAAGGAGATAAAGTCAAAGTTTGCAATAGGCAAGTAGCGCAAGGCACACCTTACTTTGATATTCTGGAAGGCCAAGGCTTGGCCAAAGGCTTCTGGAATGTTGAAAAGGGGCAAAGGCAAAATCATTATAATCTTTTAGAAAGATAAAGGACATATCCCAAAATGTCTGACTAATTGTGGCAAACGGGATCGCGGAAGCGTGACTGCCGTTTGGACAAAGCAGACATGAAGGAATTGAAGACGAGCAAGGCTCCGACTTCAAATATGTTGTCAAGATTATGTTCACTACTAGTATTAAAATTAGATTTTAAATACTAAGTGTGATACATAAAATATATTATTGATGTTTAGAATATGTTTTGAACAGAATACTGACCTCAATTGAGATTTATCTGCGAATTGGAACGGGACGAAAGTCGATGTTTTAACCGTAGATACCTAAGTTTAGAACTACCCTTGGGTGTGTACCTAAATTTGGAAACTGTTATAATGTAACTAGTTGATTAGATACATTATCTCTATATCAGAGTTTAACCCGAGTTGCAGGTGACCTTTATATTCTAGAACACTAAAGTGTTTTATTATGTAAAGATGATATTGAGATAAACACATTGATGTGAAATAACAAAATTTATATTTTGAATATAAATAAATCTCGAATATAAACATGACAATAAATAGCTCAACTGATTTGATCAGATGAAACTTAGATTATGGCATTGATGTCTGGGACACAATTAAACAAGAATCGTATATACGCACTTTTGAGGAGTGGGTACTCGGACTAATTTGATTCTATTCAAATAAAGTCTACGAATCTAGTTTATTGGGCAAAGTGCCTATAACACTATTTACTTGGTAAAAGTGTGAATGCCACCGACCTGTTAGCCCTAGTTCATAGTGAAGCAAGTGGGCCCATGTCTAGCTAGGCTAGATGTGGATATGAATGTTTCGTGACCTTTACGGATGTGGCATCACGTTATGGTTATGTGTTTCTTTGTAGAACACAAATCGGAAACTTTTATAGTTTCGACACAAAATAGACAAACAAATCGGCTAAAGTATTATTACTGTCACAGTTATACCGTAATGGAAATACTTAAGCAATAAGTTTCTAATATACCTGAAAGAGTAAAGTATTCTTTCTAAGAGGACTCCTCCCGGAACACGTCAAAGTGACGGTGTGTCCGAACTGAGTGACCCGAATTTTGTTGGACATGATAAGGTTAATCATGAGTCACTCTGAGCTACCATTTCCTTCAACGGATAAGCATTAATAGTGCAGAACTTATTATAGAATAAGTTCCATAAAAATCTGTTTGACAGATTTCGTGCCAATTGTAGGTTATCCTAGGGATACCATAAGTATTGTACTTATACATCTCACCCGAGAACAATTAGATTGTTGCTCACCATGTGGTTTTCCTAAGAGGAATACCTATATGCAGTGGTACGTGGGAGGATAGTAAAACTCGATGAAAATCGGAGTAATACTATTCAAGCACCGATTCCTAATGGAACACAAATACTTCATCAAGGATGTAAATATACCAAATCTTCGAAACACAAGAACCGCGTATGTCGGAGAGAGTCAAAAAACAACCTAAGGTATGAGTTTCTGATCTCACCTCATAAAGATGTCAATCTTATTGAGGTATACCAACTGACTACGTATGGGAAGTGATACAAGGTATCGACTTCCTAATTATGACAAGTGTCATGAGTCCGAAATGGATTCCATGTATACCAACTACGTTTGGACACTAGTTGATGTACCGCAAGGCATTGTGCCTATTGGTACTATATAAGTCTTCAAGGAAGACATACATGGAAAGCAACATACCAACGTACTAAGCTAGGCTTGTAGCGAAAAGGTAGAGTTATCAACATTGTGTTGATTACGACGAAACCTTTTAATTGTTGCCATGGTAAATCCATTTGGATAGTGCTTGCTGACGCTGGCATGTTTCATTCATGAAATATGGCAGCAGAACGGCAAAACCACTTTCCTTAATGGAAACCTTTGGAGGATGTATTCAACATCCTGTCGGTTTTGTCGTACTAAAACTAGCAAACAAGGTTTGCAGGTTATTCGATCCATGTTTGGATTGAAGCAAGATAGGTTCTTGGAATTACCGTTTTGATGTAATCATAATATTTATGATTTAATTCAAAACGGAAATGATTCTTGTGTATAAGGAGGTTAGTGGGAGCGCACTGATAGTGGATGTACAATAAAAATGATAATATATGTCATTTCTTGGAAATGATATCCCAATAAATAGTCGGCGAAAGCTTGGCTTTCGAGAAAACTCTCTGGGGAATCATACATTGAAAACTGTACGCGACCTGGTGTCTCATACGGTTTAGCATATGATTCACAAACAGGCCAATCCGAGTGATAGTCACTGGATTAATGTTAAGAACATTCGTTAGTTTCTTAGAGAACTAATGATGCTGTCTAAACTATGGAGATGGAGAACTTGAAGTGACTGGGATCACTGTTGCAAGTTCCTAACCGATAAGACGACTGAAAGTCGCAAACGGTACTATACAGTTTGAATAACGGTACAGTGAGCTGGAAATCTTCCAAGCAAGATACTGTTACCGAATAACACACAAAAGCGGGTTATTGCTGCAACTGAAGCGTCAATAGAAGCCATTTGGGTCGATAATAAATCTAATTAGATTAAATGTAATTCTGTTAGCAGCTGAGCTAGGCTTGAGCACAGGCTAAAGAATTAATGGTCTCATCAACGATCCATATATATACTTCGATATTCATATGATTCGTTCGTATCATACATCATGGCGATGTGATGATCGAATAAATCACATCAGATGATAATCATGAAAATCCTCTGACGAAAGTCTTTCATCAGCAATTTGAGCCAACCGTACATAGTTCGGGTGTCAAGCACTCGAGTGACAGGCTATAGGCCAAGTGGGAGATTGTTGGACAATTATGACCCATAGCGTCACTATTTGTACAGATCACGGTGTTGTTGTACAAATTAACTATGTAACAAATGAGATTACACTCTTATCATTTGTGATTAGATCACCTCGATATATAAATGATAAGCGGTCCCTATGATTAGTGCCTGGATTGAGAATGATATGAGAGAATATCAGTCCATGAAGGCAGAATCATTAAATATCCATAGTCAGAGTATTATCGAGATTGGACATCGATGAATACGTAAAAGACTAGTATTACACTTGTCCGTGTTCTGGGAGCACAACGTCATAGTTCTCATATATTTGGGTATAGGATACTCATGCAAGTGTAATAGGAGGTTGTGTTTCACCGATGGTACGTGAAACAGCTTCGCTCTGGATAGACCCCCTCGGAATTCCATTGGTAGTATGACTACGTGTCTATGGAAGTCTGAATTCAGGGTAGGTGTATTTGGTCTTAACCTGAGACTTGCACCGCTAATGCATATGACAATCAATATACTTTGGTTGAGGTCGTGCAGGGCTTTAACCGGTTTCTATGTACGCCAATTCTGGTTATATCGAGAATCGTAGTGTGTTGGGTGTGATGTCAAGATGAAAGTGTCACTCCAGTCATATGGAGTTGATGATCACGCAGGGATACAGAACTGGTTCTCTATATAAGGTTGCAACCATCGGGATAATATGACTTGGTCATGATTATCCGATATTAAAGAGACTAGTTGCTCGTTATCCGATATATGCATCGTACATGGTAGACACTGTACCAGCCCCAGGCCTTGCATGTGATCATCTGATACTGGACAGAAATACGCAATACTACGGTATACTAAGCTTGATATAGATCCTTATTCTTGTAAGGATGTTTCCGGAGAATTGGGGAGGCATGGCGCTTTGCTAGAAGCCAACATTGTCTTGTAATTCGGTATAAACGTAGTACGAGGTACTTACGTGTTCGGATAGTCCGACGACCGAATTTACTGCCAACATATCTGGGGATCTCATGGGTCGCTTCCCAAAAATTCATCGATGACGTATGACTCACACTTTAATTAATCAGGGATTAATTAGATGAGAGAGAAAATTAATCTGGGATTAATTGCAGAGATATTTTATCTGGGATAAAATATCATTTAAAGAGAGATAACGATTAATTTGGAATTAATCGGTAAATTAATATATTTGATATATTAAACGAAATTGGATTTCGACGCGAAATTAAAATTTGATTTTAATTCGGGCGAGCGAATTAATTTAGAATTAATTCGTTAGCGACATGAATAGTAGTTATGCTTGGCATGATTATTTAATTAAATTAGATTTAATAATGACGCAACGGAAAGTTCGTTAATTTGTAATTAGTGAACCCGAGCCTGAGACTATTTATGAGCGCATTCGTATTTCAAATTCGAGTATGGCAAATCAAATCAAGCGTCAAATCGCTAGTCGCTTCTAGCGTCACATCATCCGTCAATCAAGTGATTGATGTCTTTCACTTTGAGTGATTGACGCCAGTCACTATTCATGATTGATGGGAAATTGATGTGAGTTGATTTGAGTAGATGGAAAGCATTAAATGGCTTGGTTTTTGGAGGGAAAAATTTGGTATTTGTTTTGGAAATTATATTACCAATTTTTTGCTAACAAAAATCATAACACACAATCTCTCTCTCTCCTCCATTTTCTCTTCATCATTCACGCCCAAGGGGCTGTGAAAATTCTGGTTTCTGGTTTACCAAAAAACCGAGAATGGGAAGCAAGTGCAGTGAGATTTGTGGCAAATTTCTAGAGAGCTAGCACTCCGAGAGACATGCGAAGGTGATAGGGAAGTTCACCCATGAGCCGGGAATCATTCGACGAAGCTTGGAGCTTGACGAATGAGACCAAATGGCGCAAACCAGTGAGCTTGGACTGCTGCAGTTGGCGTGAAACCAGTAAGCAGAAACTTCATTTTTATTGCCTCCGCGTCGCTCAACCGATCGATGTGAGTATTCCGCGACTTTCTCGATTTGTATTCGCACATATTTCATTGCTTGTATTCGATTCTATGGACCTAGAAACTCCAACATGGAGGTGTTCAAAAAGCTGCACATCAACATTCCATTTGCAGAATCCTTGGAACAAATTCCCAGCTATGTAAAATTCATGGAAAACTTTCTTTCGCGAAAACGGAGATTGGGAGATTACAAGACAATAGCATTGACGGAAGAATGCAGTGCCATCATTCAGAGGAAACTTCCCTCGAAGTTGAAAGATCCTGGCAGTTTCACCATTCCTTGCATTATAGGAGAACATAACTTTGGTAAGGCTTTATGTGATTTAGGTGCAAGTGTTAACTTGATGCCTTTTTTCTATTTTCAGGAAACTGTAGATTGGAGAAACAATGCCCACTTCAGTCTCTCTACAACTTGCTGATAGAACGCTCGTATTTCCAAGAGGCGTAGTTGAGGATGTGCTGGTCAAGGTTGAAAAATTCATTTTCCCAGCAGATTTTATTGTCCTTGATATGGAGGAAGACGCAGACATGCCAATCATCCTCGGGAGACCATTCTTGGCTACAGGTCGAACCATTATTGATGTACAAAAGGAAAATTAACCATGAGGGTACATGACCAAGAAGTAACATTCAATATTTTCAAGGCCATAAATTTCCCAGATGATGAAAAGAATGAGGAATGTTTCAGACTTGATGTGATACACATTACCTTGCAAAGTTCCATTGATAAACTTAAAACATGTCAATTGCCTGTGGAGCCTGAAGATAAAGCTTCTTTTGCTCTGAAAAAGCCAATTCTTGCACTACAAGCAACAGAAGAGAAAAAGTTCCACCATCTCAACGAATTGGAGGAATTTCACAATCAGCCTTTTGAGAATGCCAAATTGTACAAAGAAAAGGCAAGGAAAAGACATGATGAGAAGTTAGTACGCATACAACTGGAACCATGGCAGAAGGTACTGTTAAACAAATCAAGGGTGAAATTCTTCCAATGGAAGCCAAAATCACGGTGGTCAGGTCAATTGTGATCACCAAGGTTTTACCAGATAGAGCTGTTGAGATACGTGATCCTGAATCCAACAAAACATTCAAGGTTAAAAACAAGCGTGTTAAGCAATACTGGGGAGAATCATTTGAGCAACAAAAAGAAAGTGTCACACTTTCAGATCCAGCCTAACGTTCCAAAAGTCACATCTAGCTGACGACCTTAAACTTAGCGCTCACAGTGAGGCAACCCATGCAATTTTTGTATATATTGTGATTATGTGTTATTTAATTTTGTGTGTTTAGTTTTTACAGTTTAAGTCCTTGCAAGATGGAAAAAGCTCTCGCAAATCTTCGCAAGCAATTTCATTCTCTTTCTAAAAAAATATCTGATAAAAGTCTACAAAGCTCGCTTGGAACGGATAAGGTTACTGATGATCAAATGTATTCCTACTGACATTCGTTGGATTATTGAAGCACGGGTCTGATTGGCAGGTGAGTCTTCTGACTCTTTTATTTCACATCTGTCTGGTTTAGGAAGAAGCACATATGCTAAAAAGAGAAAAGCCAAAAGAATGTATGTCGGTTATGTTGGAAAATTATGACCCATAGAGTCACTATTTGTACATATCATGGTGTTGTTGTACAAATTAACTAAGTGACAAAGGAAATTACTCTCTTATCATTTGTGATTAGATCACCAAGATGTATAAAAGATAGGAGGTCCATATGATTAGTTCCTGGATTGAGATGATATGAGACAGCATCAATCCACGAAGGTTTAATCATTAAATATCCCTAGTGGTAGTATTATCGAGATTGGACATCGATAATGCGGAATAGACTAGTATTACACTTGTGCGCGTTGTGAGGGCATAACGACATAGTTCTCATATATTTGGCTATAGGATACTCATGCAAGTGTAGTAGGAGGTTGTGTTTTACCGATGGTACGGAAAACAGCTTCGCTCTGGATAGACCCCCCAGAATTCCATTGGTAGTATTACTATGTGTCTATGGAATTCCGAATCAGGGTAGGTTTATTTGGTCTTAACCTAAGACTTGCACCGCTAATACTTGCGACAATCAATATACTTTGGTTTTAGGTCGTCCAGGGCTTTAACAGGTTCTGTGTACGCATCTGCTGGGTATATTGAGAATCGTAGTGTATTGAGTGTGATGTCGCGATGGAAGTATCACTCCAGTAATAGTGGAGATGATTATCACGTAGGATACGGAACTTGTTCTCTTATATGCTGCAGTTATCGGGATATTATGACTAGGTCATGTTTATCCGATTATAGAGACTAGTTACCAGAGATCCGATATGTTCTTCGTACATGGCATACACATTTCCAGCCCCAAGCCTTGCACGTGACATCCAATACTGGATCGAAATACGCAATACTACGTATCCTACGCCTGATATAGATCACATATTCCTATAATGATATTTCTGGAGAATTGGGTAGGCATGACGCTTTGCTAGAAGCCAACCTTGTCTTGTAAATCGGTATAATCGTAGTACTAGGTACTTACGTGTTCGGTAGTCCGACGACCGGATTTACTGCCAACATATCCGAGGATCTCATGGGTCGCTTCCCGAAGATTCACCGATGACATATGACTCGCACTTTATTAATCTAGGATTAATTAGATGAGAGAGAAAATTAATCTGGGATTAATTACGGAGATATTTTATCTGGGATAAAATATCATTTAAAGAGAGATAACGACTAATTTGGAATTAATCGATAAAATAATATATTCGTTATATTATTCAAAATTGGATTTTGACGCTGAATTGAAATTAGATTTTAATTCGGGCGAATGAGTTAATTTAGAATTAATTCGTTAGCGACGTGAATAGTGATTTTGCTAGGTATAATTATTTAATTACGTCGCAACAAAAAAATTCTTTAATTTGGAATTAACGAACCCGAGCCCGAGAGTGTTTGTGAGCGCACTTGCATTTCGAATTCAAGTGCGGCCCACAAGTCACATCAAGCGTCAAATCTCTAGTCAATCGATTAATGTGATGTCTAGTCACTTTGAGTGATTTGACAACTTGTCACTTTGATTGATGGTGGTTGTTGGGAGCATTAAAGCTTGTACCTTTTGACTTTTTGAAATTCAAATTTTTGGTATATCTTTTAATTGATTTTAGAAATCAATTAACCTAACACTCTTTCTCTCTTTCTTCCTCAAAATTCTGGTTTCACCGTGAATGAGGAGATGCAATAGGAAATTTTATGGCAAAATTTCTGGAGTGCTAGCACACATTCGGGGTCTTGCGAAGGTGATAGGGAAACCGCACACATGAGCATGGAATCAACCAAAGCTTGGAGCTTGATGAAAGACCATGGCCGAATATTTGGAAGCTCAAAAATAGTGCACTGCCGAGAGCACTCTATGAGGGAGCTTGAAGTTTTTGTTCTTCGTCGCATCGCTCAACCGCTCAATGTAAGTATTCCGCAACTTCTTTGTTGTATTCACTTTGTATTTTCATTGCTTGATATGATCTTGGGATGCTTAGAAAATTCCAACAATGGTATCAGAGCAAGGTTGAGCATGAAAATATATTAGGGTTAAAATTGGGTAAAATGTATTTGAGCATGATTTGATGAAATTGGATGTTTGAGTATGCTTAAATATTGATAACATGGTGTTATGCATTGTCAAGTTGATGAATTTTGAATTGGACAAATTTTCCCCAATATTTGAGGCTTGGCCGAGAATGATGCTACCTTAAATGTTTGGTATCCTTTGATTTTTGATTCATTGGATGGCTTGAAATCAATTGGGTAATGTTGAATTGGATTTGATTGAATTAAAACCGAAATCAGTGAAAATTACCCTACCATTGCGGAGATATGTATGCATGAAAATGGGTTTGATTTTAATCAATTATGTTGGACAATAATTGTTGTTAATAAGCATAATTAATTAGGCTAATTGATGTTTTGGAAATGATAATTTGGGTGATTAATTATGGCAATACACTTTGTTTAATTAAATATGAAATTTGGAAATTTTGTAGTTTAATTAAATGGGCTTAAATTGGATTTGGGCTTGTAAAGTTGTTATTGGGCTTAAATGGGCTTGGTTGTACCAAGATGGGTTTAGGCAATTGGTTGGATCCAATTGGGCCCAAAACCACATCCATAAAGTCCAATTATGACTATGTGTTGGTTTATTCTAAGGTCCCAAGATCAAATCAAGACATGAAAACAATGTGTGAATACATCAACGGAGGTAGCGGAATACTCACATCGATCGGTTATGTCGATTTGGAGACGATTCAAGGCCAAAAACGCACTGCCTTGATCTCACCACTGCAACAGTCTACTGTCCTACAAAAACAGAAAATTGAGTGAAGAAACGGAGCTCCAATCTTCGTCGGATGGATCCCGTCTCATGGGGGAACCTCCCTACCACCTTCGCAAGACTTGTAAGTGTGCTAGCACTTGATTTCTCCCATGAGAAACCACTCTTGCTTCCCTTTAGCTCACGCCCAAACTTGTTCCAAACCAGTGAACACTTTGCTCAATGGGCGTGAGAGAAGAGAGACAATTGAGAGAGAAGAGTGTTGTGTTATCTTAATTAAAATGATTTACCAAAAATCATTTATATTTATGCCATAATTTATTAAATTAATAATAAATTTATGACACAAAACATGCAATGGCTTAGAGTGTCAAACACTCAATTTCCATGCAATAACATTGAGTGCATTGTACACTATCTACATGCAATGCATTAGAATGACATGTGTCATGTGGGCCCCACACGTTTCCAAATGAAAGTGGGCCCACGTGCACTCACACGTTCGGTTCGATATTTCCGAAATACCGAGCTTACGTCGCGACGTTAATTCAATCGAATTTAAATAAATAATTGCGCCTGGCGAAATTATTATTTACGTCGCTAACGAATTAATTCTAAATTAACTCGTTTGCCCGAATTAAAATCTAATTTTAATTCCGCGTCGAAATCCAATTTCATTTAATATATCGAATATATTAATCATCGATCAATTCCAAATTAATCGTTCTCTCTCTTTAGACGATATTTTATCCCGGATAAAATATCTCCGTAATTAATCCTAGATTAATTTTCTCTCTCTTCTATATAATCCCAGATTATTCAAGAGTGCGAGTTGTGCGTCATCGGTGGATTATCGGGAAGCGACCCATGAGATCCCCGGATAATCTGGCAGTAAATACGGTCGTCGGAGTATCCGAATCACGTACGTACCAAGTACTACGTTCTACCGATTTACGAGACAAGGTCGACTCCTAGCAAAGCACCAAGTCTACCAATTCTTCGGACATATCCAATTAAGAATATTAAGATCTGTATCAAGCATAGTATACAATTGTATTGTGCATATCGGCCTAGTATCGGATAATCACGTGTTAGGGCTGGGGCTTGATAAGTGTCTTCCCCGTCCGAAACACATATCGGATGTCTGGTAACTAGTCTCTATAATCGGATATTCATGACCTGGTCATAATATCACGATTGGATGCGCATCACTTAAGAGCACTAATACCGTATCCTGCGTGACATCATCTCCATTATGACTAGAGTGACACTTCCGTCTTGACATCACATCCAATACACTACGATTCCTGATAAACCCAGAAGAGGTGAACACAGAACCAGTTAAGATCCCCCACCACCAAAACCAAAGTTTACCGATTGTCGTAAGTATTAGCGATGTAAGTCTCAGGTTAAGACTATACACACCTACCTTGATTTCGGCCTCCCATAGACACCTAGTCATAATACCAATGGGATTCCGAAGGGCCTATCCAGAGCGAAGCTGTTTCCCGTACCATCGGTGAAACACGACCTCCTATCGCACTTGCACAAGTATCCAATACTTATATATATGAGAACTATGCCGTTGTGCCCTCACAACGCGCACAAGTGCAATACTAGCCTATTCCGCATTATCGATGTCCAGTCTCGATAATACTACGGCTAGGGATATTTAATGATTAATCCTTCGTGGACTGATACTGTCTCATATCATCTCAATCCAGGAACTAATCATAGGGACCTCTCTTCATTTATATATCTATGGTGATCTAATCACAAATGACGAAAGTGCAATTTCCTTGTTACATAGTTAATTTGCTACAACAACACAATGATCTGTGCAAATAGTGACGCTATGGGTCATATTATCCAACAATCTCCCACTTGGCACATAGCCAGTCACTCGAGTGTCTAACACCCGAACTATGTAAGGTTCGCTCAAATTGCTGAGGAAAGGTTTTCGTCAGCGGATTTGTTTGATTATCGTTTGACGCGATTATACGATCATCACATCGCCACGATGTATGATCCGAACGAATCAGATGATATAGAAGTATATATCTGGATCGTCGATGAGACCTTTAATTCCTTAGCCTGTGTGCTGACGCCTAGCTCAGCTGCTAACAGAACTATATCTAATCTAATTAGATTTACTTTCGACCCAAAAGACTTCTATTGCTGCCTCAGCTGCAGCATAATCCGCATTTGTTGTTTATTCGGCAACAGTTATCTTGCTTGGAAGATTTCCAGCTCACTGTCCCGTAATTCAAACTTTATAGTACCACATTTAATCATTTGGAAACTTGCTGCAGTGATCCCAGTCACTTCAAGTTCTCCTTCTCCATAGTAAAAGATAGCATCTTTAGTTCTCAGAGATACTAACAGATGTTCTTAACTTCAATCCAGTGACTATCACTTGGATTGACCTGATTGTGACTCCATATGCTCGAAGCGTATGAGATACCAATATAAGTACATTTTAAATGTACAATTTCCTAGAGAGTGTTAACAACTCCAAATCTATCCCAGTAGATCTTTATTCCTTGAATAAAGGTTGTTACTCCTCAGAATTCTACGGAGAATTTCTATTGAAAGCCAAGCTTTCAACAATAGCTATATGGGAATTTACTTGTCAGTGCGCACTCCCACTAACCTCCTTATATACACAAGAATTATTTCGTTTTGAGTCAAATCATAAACCATTATGATTATTTCAAAACGTCAGTTCCAAGAACCTTATGCTTGCATTGATCCAACATGGATCGAATAACCTGCAAACCTTGTTTGTCGGTTATACAAAATCGTCAGGATGTTGTAAACATCCTCCAAAAGGTTTCCTTTTCAGGAAAGCGATTTTGATTTATAACTGGCACATTTCATAAATGAAATATATAGTTATTTTCAAGCATCTTCAAAATGGATTTACCATGGCAACAGGTAAAAGGTTGAACCGTTATTAACACAGTGTTGATAACGATACCTTTCCGTCGAAAGCATAGCTTTGCACGTTGGTATGTTGCCTTCCATGTATGTTTTCCTTGAAGACGTTTAATGTACCATAGGCACAACGCCTTGTGGTACAACAACTAGTATCCAAACATAGTTGTTATACATGGAATCCATTTCGGATTCATGGCACATTGCCATAACAGGGAGTCGATACTCTTATCACTTCCTCTAAACGTAGTCGGATGGTACACCTCCATAAGATTGACATCATTATGAGGTTAGATCAGAAACCCATACCCTAGGTTTTTTTCTGACTCTATCCGATCTACTAGTTTCTTGTGTATTTGAAGATTAATGGTATAGATTCATCATAGATGAACTATTTGGTGTTCCATAAGGACTTCGTGCCTTGAACAGTATTACTCCGATTTTTCATCGAGTATCACTATCCTCCCACTGACCACTGCATATCGGTATTCCTCTCAGGAAAACGGCATGGTGAGCAACAATTATATTGTTCTCATGTGGGATTTATAAGTACTATACTTAAGGTTTCCCTTAAGATATACTTATATTGGCACTTATCCAATTTGGGTCCTAGTTTGGTTGGTATCATCCAAACGCTATGCCTGGCATACCCAAATTATCAGGAATGAGAAACCTCGTTTCTTCCCTGTTCATATCCTATATGATATCTGTCAAACAGATTTATATGGAACCTTATTCTAAATAAGTTTTGCACTGTAATACATATCCTGTTGAAGGAGACAGTAGCTCAGAGCGACTCGTGATAAACCTTATCATGTCCAACAAAAATTCGGTTTTTGTTCGGCAGACACACCGTCTAACTGACGTGTCTCGGGAGGAGTCCTCATATGAAAGAATACCGTACTCTTTCATGTACGTATGAAACTTACTGCTTAAGTATTTCCATTACGTATTACCGTGGCGGAATAATACTATAGCCGATCTGTTTTTCTACTTCGTGTCGAAACTCTAAAGTTTCCGATCTGTGTTCTTCAAAAGAAACACATAACCACAACGTGATGTCACATCCGTTAAGGTCACGAAATATTCATGTTCATATCTAGCCTAGCTAGATATGGGCCCACTTAATTCACCATGAATAGGGCTAACAGATCGGTGGCCATTTTACTATTACCAAGTAAATAGTATTTTAGGTATTTAACCTAATAAACTAGATTCGTAGACCTTATTGAATAGTCAAATCAGTCATAGTACCCACTCTTCAAAAGTGTGGATATACGAGTCTTGTTTAATTGTGTCCCAGAAAACAATGCCACAAATAAGTCTCCATTGATCAAAT
Source organism: Zanthoxylum bungeanum (assembly GCA_019454045.1). Taxonomy (NCBI): domain Eukaryota; kingdom Viridiplantae; phylum Streptophyta; class Magnoliopsida; order Sapindales; family Rutaceae; genus Zanthoxylum; species Zanthoxylum bungeanum. The sequence goes on along the minus strand of SKCR01030722.1, from coordinate 104,129 downwards.
CAATTTAAGCTATTTATTTGTCATTTTATATGTTTGAGATTTTATTTATATTCAAAATATAAATTCTGTTATTTACATCCAATGTATTTATCTCAGTATCATCTTTATATATTGAAACACTTTAGTGTTCTAGAATATAAAGGTTTTATCCGCATGGATTAAACACTGATATAGAGATAATGTCTCTAGATAAACTAGTTTAATATAACATTTCCTAATTTAAGTAAGTACTACCCAAAGGCAGTTCCTAAACTTAGGTATCTACGGTCGAAACAGCGACTTTCGTCCCGTTTCCAATTCGCAGAGAAATCTCGGCTTGAAGCCAGTATCCAGCTCACAGCGGATTCTGAACGTCAATACATATATGTATTATGTACCACACCAAGTATTTAAAATCCAATTTTAATACTAGTAGTAAACATAACTTTGACAAATATTTTTAAAGTTAGAGCCTCGCCCTTTCTTTAATTCCTTCGTGTCTTCCATATCCAAATGGTAGTCACTTTGGGATATGTCAATTATCCTTTCAATATTTCACAAACCACTTGGGTTTTAGAATATCGAAATGATGTGCACCTTGTGCTACATGCCCAATTGCAAACTTTGACTTTTCTCCACTAGAATAGTCAATTAATTCTCCAAGAATTATTAATTGCAATTTTAATACTTTTAAATCTAAAGATAGATTTATTATAAGTATATTAATTAAGCACTAAAGTCATCATCACATAAATCTTCCAAAGACTTTATGCTCTACTATTTGCTTAATAATGGGCTTAGTCATAATAAGTTATTTTATCAAATAAATTAACCTATTATTAATTCCAATTGAAAATTAAATCATTTAAAACATTTAATCCAAGGATTATATATTTAAATATCAACTTTTCAATTCTTTACTTGATTTTAATAGTCCAACTATTTAATCAAATTATTAAGGTACTATTTTATAATGATTACAATAATCCATTATTTAATCAACTATAATTTTAATATTGATTACTATAATCCATTATAAAATCAACTATCATTTAATTCAATTATATTGATTACTATAATCCAATTACAAAATCAACATATATTGAATGAGTTTGTATATAGTCCAACTATATATATTTTTAAAACAACATAAAATATTAGTCCGACTAATACTTTTGATTAATATGACGAGTAAAATAAAATGAGCGTGTTAGCGAGTATTCGAACGAATGTTGCAATTCAATACTTGCCTCCCACTATTTTTCGTCGAGCCTCTAACCCTCTGTGGAGTACTCGGGAAACCGCGTTTCCTAGTGGGCTAGGATCCTATTAAATAACACAACCCTGACTTTGGCCAATAAAAAGCTGTATGCTATTTAACTAGGTAGATCTCTCAGATCAATTGGATCTCATCCAATTCCTAGATCCGGTTAGGTGGACATCCAAGTCCGAAACATATGTATAATGTCAATGTATCCATTACATTTTCCTAACCCTATCCTCTGAATCATTTAGGCCTTGGCTTTGGCCAAACACAAACCTAATGATTCCAGTTAAGCGGACCCATTGACGAGGAAATTTTCGTAATCAATGTCATTGGACAAAAAGTGATCTGACTTTGGTCAATAAAAATCACGATTGGACAAGACACCCGATATGCAACAAAACTCTCATGATTCAAGTACATCCTTGATTGACAAAGGTCTTGACTTTGGTCAAAAAACAAACCAATGCCAACTTCGGATCTTGAACAAGAATCATTCAATGGAAGGATATTTGCTTAATATAGATTGAGGGTTTTTCGCGTGCAAATTGGCTACCAATTTAATATCTTTGTTAGGTCTCATCTCATACACACCCTTAAACATGCATTCTAAATACATAATAAAGCGAGTATGAAATAAAATAATAATGATATGCGGATGGATACTTAACACATTGATCCTAGATCAAATCTCTCCCTTTCTCACTCAAGCTAGCACTTGTACTACTTCTACTACCGTTACACTACACTTCTAAAGAAACCTCATATACATAGAGGGGAATAGGTGAGAAGAGAATACAAAGAGAAAGAAGGTGATAAGGCTGGACACGCAGGTCCAATTTAATAAATCGAATTTATTACAACAATTTCTAAAATTGCCCACCCGACTAGTATCCATCCGATATGCATTATTCATTCACACAACACATGTATCACACACATAAGCATGCTATCAATCAATCTAATCAAATTAATTAATCTGATAATTAAGTGATCATCCAATGTTCAAACAACGATTTGATTTTGTTCGAGTCAAACTCGTTTTTGCGAATAAGTACTCAAAGTACGAATTCATGAATTAAATTAAACTACATCATTAAATCAAATTTAACATGTATTTAATACTAATTCATTATTCAATTCCAAATTAATATTACACTTTATTTAATAAACCTTTACGATTTAAATTCCAAATTCAATCGGTCGGGACTCAAAGTTCGATTAACGTCCAACGTCAATTTAATTTAAGTCTAATGGGCTTCAATTAATTTCTTTAGGCATGGGCTTCGGCAACCAAAGCCCAATAGTGGAATCACCCAAAATGCCTTAGAAATCAATTTCGGCCCATTAGGCCCAATTAAACATTAAAGGTTCATTAGTCGCAATTGGGCTTTATGGTTAAGGTTTTGGGCCCAATGGATCCAATCCACTTGGCCTAAACCAAACTTGATAAATCAAGCCCAATAGGCCCAAATACAACAATTCAAGCCCAAATCCAATTTAAGCCTAAATAATTAAATTACACTAATCCAATTACGCAATTAATTACCTAAAGTGCATTACATGATTAATCGACTAAATCAATATTTTTAAAACACCAAATTAGTCCAATTAATCATACTTAATTCATTATTACATGTCAAACACACATAATGAAAAATCAAACCCATTTACATGCTTTCATGCTCTCGGCCAAGGAGGGATTTTGTGTCCGATTCGGTTTCGATCCAATCGAACCTACAATCGACATCAAATCAACATCCGATTTGATTTATTTCATACACATCCAATGTCACAAAACCAAAATTACCAAGACATTAGGGCAATACACATTCGGCCAAGGTAAGGAATTTGGGGTTTTTGTCCAATTCGAAATCCAATCCAATTCGATTCAAATTAACGTCAACCTATCGATTCTAACTCATCAAATGAATCAAATCAAAATCCAAGATCCAAAAATCACCAACCATTCGGCCAACAGATCCATTTTGGGGAAAATAATTCCAAATCATTTTTCATCAAATTAGTCCAACCAAAATGAATTTAAACATGTTATAAGCATACTCAAACAAGCAATTTATTCAAATCATGCTCAAATCACATTTACCCAATTTTTAAACCCACAAATTTCATGCTTGCAACATTAGCTCATGATGCCATTGTTGGTTTATTCTAAGGTCCCAAGATCAAATCAAGACATGAAAACAATGTGTGAATACATCAACGGAGGTAGCGGAATACTCACATTCGATCGGTATGTCGATTTGGAGACGATCAAGGCCAAAAACGCACTGCCTTGATCTCACCACTGCAACAGTCCACTGTCCTACAAAAACAGAAAATTGAGTGAAGAAACGGAGCTCCAATCTTCGTCGGATGGATCCCGTCTCATGGGGGAACCTCCCTACCACCTTCGCAAGACTTGTAAGTGTGCTAGCACTTGATTTCTCACCATGAGAAACCACTCTTGCTTCCCTTTAGCTCACGCCCAAACTGGTTCCAAACCAGTGAACACTTTGCTCAAATGGGCGTGAGAGAAGAGAGACAATTTGAGAGAGAAGAAGTTGTGTTATCTTAATTAAAATGATTTACCAAAAATCAATTTATATTTATGCCATAATTTATTAAATAAATAATAAAAATTATGACACAAAACATGCAATGGCTTAGAGTGTCAAACACTCAATTTCCATGCAATAACATTGAGTGCATTGTACACTATCTACATGCAATGCATTAGAATGACATGTGTCATGTGGGCCCCACACGTTTCCAAATGAAAGTGGGCCCACGTGCACTCACGCGTTCGGGTTCGATATTTCCGAAATACCGAGCTTACGTCGCGACGTTAATTCAATCGAATTTAAATAAATAATTGCGCCTGGCGAAATTATTATTTACGTCGCTAACGAATTAATTCTAAATTAACTCGTTTGCCCGAATTAAAATCTAATTTTAATTCCGCGTCGAAATCTAATTTCATTTAATATATCGAATATATTAATCATCGATCAATTCCAAATTAATCGTTCTCTCTCTTTAGACGATATTTTATCCCGGATAAAATATCTCCGTAATTAATCCTAGATTATTTTTCTCTCTCTTCTATTATAATCCCATTATTCAAGAGTGCGAGTTGTGCGTCATCGGTGGATTATCGGGAAGCGACCCATGAGATCCCCGGATAATCTGGCAGTAAATACGGTCGTCGGAGTATCCGAATCACGTACGTACCAAGTACTACGTTCGTTCTACCGATTTACGAGACAAGGTCGACTCCTAGCAAAGCACCAAGTCTACCCAATTCTCCGGACATATCCATTTAAGAATATTAAGATCTGTATCAAGCGTAGTATACAATTGTATTGTGCATATCGGCCCAGTATCGGATAATCACGTGTAGGGCTGGGGCTGGATAAGTGTCTGCCCCGTCCGAAACACATATCGGATGTCTGGTAACTAGTCTCTATAATCGGATATTCATGACCTGGTCATAATATCACGATGGATGCGCATCACTTAAGAGCACTAATACCGTATCCTGCGTGACATCATCTCCATTATGACTAGAGTGACACTTCCGTCTTGACATCACATCCAATACACTACGATTCCTGATAAACCTAGAAGAGGTGAACACAGAACCAGTTAAGATCCCCCACCACCAAAACCAAAGTTTACCGATTGTCGTAAGTATTAGCGATGTAAGTCTCAGGTTAAGACTATACACACCTACCTTGATTTCGGCCTCCCATAGACACCTAGTCATAATACCAATGGGATTCCGAAGGGTCTATCCAGAGCGAAGCTGTTTCCCGTACCATCGGTGAAACACGACCTCCTATCGCACTTGCACAAGTATCCAATACTTATATATATGAGAACTATGCCGTTGTGCCCTCACAACGCGCACAAGTGCAATACTAGCCTATTCCGCATTATCGATGTCCAGTCTCGATAATACTACGGCTAGGGATATTAATGATTAATCCTTCGTGGACTGATACTGTCTCATATCATCTCAATCCAGGAACTAATCATAGGGACCTCTCTTCATTTATATATCTATGGTGATCTAATCACAAATGACGAGAGTGCAATTTCCTTATTACATAGTTAATTTGCTACAACAACACAATGATCTGTGCAAATAGTGACGCTATGGGTCATATTATCCAACATAATGGACCTTTAACTTTAATTGGGCCTAATGGGCCTAAAGTGGTTTTCTAGGCATATAAGGGTGATTCCTTTAAATGGGCGTTAGTTATTGGGTTTGTTTGACCCAAGTTGACCAAAGTCCATGCCTTAAGAAATTAATTGAAAGCCCATTGGACTTTATTAAATTAACATTGGATGTTAACCGGCTTTGAGACCCGTAACGATTAAATTTGGAATTTTTCGTAAAGGTTCGTCAAATAAAGTGTATATTTAATTTGAATTAATAGTGGATTAGTATTAAATACAAATTGAATTGGATTTAATTTTGTAGTTTAATATAATTCAAGAATTCATAACTTTGAGTACTTATTCGCAAAATGAGTTTGACTCGCGCAAAATCAAATCGTTGTTTGAACATTGGATGATCACTAATTATCAGATGAATTAATTTGATTAGATTGATTGATAACATGCTTGTGTGAATACCTGGTTGCGATGCATGAATAATGTATATCGGATGGATATTAGATGGGTGGTGGGCAATTTTGGAAATTGTAATAATTTTGATTTATTAATTGGACCTGCGTGTCCAGCCTTATCACCTCATATTCTTTGTATTTATCTTCTCACCTATTCCCCTCAATGTAAATGAGTTTCTTTAGAAGTGTAGTGTAACGGGTAGAAGTGATACTTGTGTGTGCTAGAGGGAGAGAGAAATAGAGAGATTTGATCTAGGATCATTGTAAGTATCCATCCGCATCATTATTATTTTTTTTCATATGCGCTTTATTATGTGTTTAGAATGCATGTTTAAGGGTGTATGATGATGAGACCTTAACAAAGATAATAAATGGTTGCCAATTTGCACGCGAAAAACCTTTAAACAATATTAAACGTCTTCCTTCCATTGAGTGATTCTCACTCAAGATCTGAGACGGCATTGGTTTGTTGGCCAAAGTCAAGGCCTTTGTCTGTCGAGGATGTGTTTGAATCACGAAGGCTTTGTTCCATATCAGTGTCTTGTCCAAGTTGTGGTTTGTTGGCCAAAGTCAAGACCACTTCTTGTCCATCGACATTGATTACGAAGCTTTCCATGGTCAATGGGTCGCGCTTGACTAGGATCACTAAGTTTGTTGTGCCAAGCCAAGGCTTAGTTGATTCAGAGCAAATAGTTAGGTAATACATTTGATGTATTGGCATATATAAGAATATGTTTCGGACTTGGATGTTCCCCTACCGGATCTAGAATTGGATTGGATCCAATTGATCTTAGAGATCTACCTAGTTTATTATCATACAATTTGTTGGCCAAAGTCAAGATTGTGTGATATTTAACGGGATCCTAGCCCACTAGGAAACACAGTTTCCCGAGTACTCGACAGAGGGTTAGAGGCTCGCCGAAAAATAGTGGGAGGCAAGAAATTTGATTCGCAAATATTCGTTCATAATTACTTCGCCATACCGCTCAAACATATCATTCTCAATCAATTAAATGTTTAGTTGACTAATATTTAAATTGTTGTTTTAATTAAAGCAGTTGGACTGTATTATAGTTGATTATATAATTGGATTATAGTAATCAATATATTTGAATTAATTAATTTCAATTTACAGTTGATTTTATAATTGGATTATAGTAATCAATGTAATTGAGGTTAATTAATTTATATTATATTTGATTATATAGTTGGAGTATAATAATCAATATAATACATAGTACTACAAATCGTTGATTAATAGTTGGACTATTAGAATCAAGATATAATTGAAAGATTAGTGTTTAAAACATAATCCTGGGTGAAAATGTATTTAAACGACTTTAATTTTGAAATTGGGAATAATTCAGGATGGTCCTGGAAAATATATAAGTTATTTTATTTGATAAAATAATATATTAAGCCTAAGCCCGAAGTTAAGCAATTAGTAGAGCATAATCTTTGGAAGATTTATGTAATGATAACTTAAGTGCTTAATCCATTAAGCTTGTCGCAGTAGACTCCTTCGTAATTTCTGAATCAGAACTAAGGATTAGATCCTTAAAAGTATGATGACGAAATTGAAGGATATTCATAAATCTAAGTTTAGATTTTAGAAGTACTAGATTGCAATAAATAATTCTTGGAGAATTAATGGCAACTCTCAAGGAGAAAAGTCAAAGTTTGCAATTAGGCAAGTAGCACAAGGCGCACCTTACTTCGATATTCTAGAAGGCCAAGGTTTGGCCAAAGGCTTCTGGAGTGTGGAAAAGGGCAAAGGCAAAATCATTATAATCTTCCAGGAAGATAAAAAGACATATCCAAAGAAGAAATTGAAGACGAGCAAGGCTCTGACTTCAAATATATCTATCACAATTATGTTCACTACTAGTATTAAAATTAGATTTAAATACTTAGTGTGGTACATAAATATGTATTGATGTTTAGAATCTGTTTTGAACAGGATACTAACTTCAATAGAGTTTAATCTGTGAATTGGAAACAGGATGAAAGTCGTTGTTTTAACCGTAGATACCTAAGTTTAGGAACTACCATTTGGGTATGTACGTAAATTAGGAAAGTGTTATAATGTAACTAGTTTGACTAGGAACATTATCTTTATATCAGTGTTTAACCCACTGCGGGTGAACCTTATATTCTAGAACACTAAAGTGTTCATTATATAAAGATGATATTGAGATAAACACATTAGGTGAATAACATAATTTATATTTTGAATATAAATAAATCTCAAATTATGACATGACAAACGAATAGCTCAAACTAATTTGATCAGATGAAACTAATTGTGGCATTGTTGTCTGGGACACAATCAAACAAGACTCGTATATCCACACTTTTGAAGAGTGGGTACTCGGACTAATTTGATTCTAATCAAATAAAGTCTACGAATCTAGTTTATTGGGCAATGTGCCTAAAACACTATTTACTTTTTAAAAATGTAAATGCCACCGACCTGTTAGCCCTAGTTCATAGTGAAGCAAGTGGGCCCATGTCTAGCTAGGCTAGATGTGGATATGAATAGTTCGTGACCTATACGGATATGACATCGCGTAATGGTTATATGTTTCTTTTGAAGAACACAAATCGGAAACTTTTATAGTTTCGACACAAAATAGACAAACAGATCGGCTGAAGTATTAAACCGTCACGGTGAGACTGTAATGGAAGATACTTAAGCAATAATTTTCAAATGTACTTGAAAGAGTATAGTATTCTTTCAATGAGGACTCCTCCTGGAACACGTCATTTTGACGGTGTGTCCGAAACGGATAGACCGAAGTTTGTTGGACATGATAAGGTTAATCATGAGTCGCTCTGAGCTACCATTTCCTTCAACGGATAAGCATTAACAGTACAGAACTTATTTAAATAAGGTTCCATAAAAAAATCTATTTGATAGATATCATATTAGATATGAACGAGAAACAAACCGGGTTTCTCACTCCTGGAAATTTGGGAATGCTAGGCATATGTTTGGATGATACCAAACTAAAACCCAAATTGGATAAGTGCCAATTGTAGGTTTTCCTAGGGATACAATAAGTATTGTACTTATACAACTCACGAGAGAACAATTAGATTGTTGCTCACCATGCGGTTTTTCCTAAGAGGAATACCTATATGCAGTGGTAAATGGGAGGATAGTAAAACTCGATGAAAATCGGAGTAATACTATTCCAAGGCACCGATTCCTAATTGAACACAAAATAGTTCATCAAGGATGAAACTATTACCATTAATCTTCGAATACACAAGAACCGCGTAAGTCGGAGAGAGTCAGAAAACAACCTGGGGTATGGGTTTCTGATCTCACCTCACAAAGATGTCTATCTTATTGACTACGTATGAGGAAGTGATACAAGGTATCGACTCGCTATTATGAAAAAGTGTCATGAGTCCGAAATGGATTCCATGTATATCAACAAGTTTGGACACTAGTTGATGTACCGCAAGGCATTGTGCCTAATGGTAATGTATAGGTCTTACAGGAAGACATACATGTATGGAAAATACCAACGTATAAAGCGGGCTTTTAACGAAAGGTATCGTTATCAACATTATGTTGATTTCGATTCAACCTTTTAACTGTTACCATGATGAATCTATTGGATAATGCTTGCTAATGCTGCATGTTTCATAAATGAAATATGTCAGCTTAACGGGAAAATCGCTTTCCCTAAAGAAACCAGTTGGAGGATGTTTACAACATCTGTCGGTTTTGTCGTACCATAACTAGCAAACAAGGTTTATAGGTTATTCGATACATGTTTGGATTGAAGCAAGCATAGGTTCTTGGAATCGTCTTTTTTATGTATCATAATGGTTATGATTTAATTATTCAAAACAAAATGATTCTGTGTGTATATAAGAGGGTTAGAGTGGGAGCGCACTGACAGTGGATGTCCTATATAATAATGATGACATGTCATTTCTTGGAAATGAGATTCCCATAAAACTATCGGTGAAAGTTTGGCTTTCATGAAACTCTCCGAGAAAATCGTACATTGAAAAATGTATGTGACCTGGTGTCTCATACGCTTTGAACATATGATTCAAAAACAGGTCAATCCAAGTGATAGTCACTCGATTGATATTACGAACATCCATTAGTATCTTAGAGATCTAAGGATGTTGTCTTAAGCAATGGAGAAGGAGAACTTGAAGTGACTGAGATCACTACTGCAAGTTTCTAAACAGATAAAGACGACTGAAAGTCGCAAACGGTACTATAAAGTTTGAATAACGGTACAGTGAGCTGGAAATCTTCCAAGCAAGATACTGTTACCGAGTAAACAACAAATGCAGGTTATTGCTGCAGCTGAAGTGGCAATAGAAGCCTTCTGGGTCGATAAACAAATCGAATTAGATTAGATATAGTTCCTTTAGCAGCTGAGCTAGGCTACACAACACATGCTAAAGAATTAGTGGTCTCATCAACGATACAGATAAATACTTCGATATTCATCTGATTCGTTCGGATCATACATCTTGGCGATGTGATGATCGATTAAATCGCATCAGACGATAATCATGAAAATCCACTGACGAAAACCTTTTCTCAACAATTTGAGCGAATCGTACATAGTTGGGTGTCAAGCACTCGAGTGACTGGCTATAGGTCAAGTGGGAGATTATTGGACAATTATGACCTATAGCGTCACTATTTGTACAGATCATGGTTTTGTTGTACAAATTAACTATGTGACAAAGGAGATTGTACTCTTATCATTTGTGATTATATCACCATGTATAAATGATGAGAGGTCCCTATAATTTGTTCCTGGATGGAGAATGATATGAGATAGTATCAGTCCATGAAGGATAAATCATTAAATATCCCTCGTCAGAGTATTATCGAGATTGGACATCGATAAATATGTAAAAGACTAGTATTACACTTGTGCGTGTTGTGAGGGCACAACGGCATAATTCTCATATATTTGGGTATAGGATACTCATGCAAGTTTAATAGGAGGTTGTGTTTTACCGATGGTACGGGAAATAGCTTCGCTCTGGATAGACCCCTTCGAAATTCCATTTGTAGTATGACTATGTGTCTATGGAAGTCCGAAATCAGGGTAGGTGTATTTGGTCTTAACCTGAGACTTGCACCGCTAATACTTACGACAATAAATATACTTTGGTTGAGGTCGTCCAGGGCTTTAACAGGTTCTGTGTACGCCAATACTTGGTATATTGAGAATCGTAGTGTGTTGGGTGTGATGTCAAGACGGAAGTGTCACTCCAGTCATATGGAGATGATGGTCACGTAGGATACGGTACTGGTTCTCTTAAGTACTGCAGTCATCGGGATAATATGACTAGGTCATAGTTATCCGATATAGAGACTAGTTACCAGACATCCGACATGTGCTTTGTACGGGGCAGACACAATTCTAACCCCAGGCCTAGCACGTGATCATCCGATACTGGATCGAAATACGCAATACCACGTATACTACGTCTGATATAGATCGCTTATTCCTGTAAGCATGTTTCTGGAGAATTGGGTAGGCATGGCGCTTTGCTATAAGCCAACCTTGTCTTGTGAATCGGAGTAAACGTAGTACTAGGTACTTACGTGTTCGGATAGTCCGACGACCCGATTTACTGCCAACATATCCGGAGATCTCATGGGTCGCTCCCCGAAGATTCACCGATGATGTATGACTCGCACTTTAATTAATCTGGGATTAATTTAATGAGAGAGAAAATTTATCTGGGATTAATTACGGAGATATTTTATCCGGGATAAAATATCATAGAAAGAGAGAGAACAATTAATTTGGAATTAATCGGTAAAATAATATATTTGATATATTATAGGAAATTAGATTTCGACGCGAAATTAAAATTAGATTTTAATTCGGGCGAACGAATTAATTTAGAGTTAATTCGTTAGCTACGTGAATAGTGATTTAGCTAGGCGTAATCGTTTAATTACGACGCAACGGAAAATTTGTTAATTTGAAATTAGCGAACCCGAGCCCAGGATTGTTTGCGAGCGCATTCGCATTTCGAATTCGAGTGCGGCACACAAGTCATATCAAGCGTCAAATCACATGTCACTTTGAGTGATGTGACATTTGATTGATTGATGTGAGTTGATGTGAGGTGATTGAAAGGCATTAAATGCTTTGCTTTTTCGAAATTGAAAAAGGTAAATGGTTTATTATTTTTTGGAAAATATAAAACCAATTACATTTTTCTTTTTCCTCTATCTCTCCCTTTTACGATTTTAGGTCATTTTGGAGCCAAAACCTTTCTCTTCTTCTCTTTCGGTCTTGGACCGATTCTTCCTCTGTTTTTTCTGGTTTTGACCGAGCAAAAATGGAGAAGCAAATGATTTTGTTGCAAGATCTAAGTGCTAGCACACTCTAGGAGGCATACCAAGGTATTAGGGCAGTGATTTTGTGAGCATGGAAGATTATCAACAAAGCTTGGAGCTTTAATGGTGTCCATGGCTGATTCTTCATGGAGGAGATCCACCCACTGCTGTGCAGCCCCTACACCGAGCAGCACACTGCCGAGCAAGGAGAAGGCAGTACGTCTTCTTCAACTTCGTTGCATCTCTACCGATCAATGTGAGTAATTCTGCACCTCCTTCTATTGTATTTACACTTTTTTCATGCTTGATTTATGATCTTGGGAAGCTTAGAGCAAACCAACAATGGTATCTTGAGCCTTTGAAAGCATGAAATTGATTTTAGGGTTGAAATTGGGCAAAACGAATTTGGGCATGATTTTATGAAATTGGATTGATGAATATGCTTAATTGATGTTTAATTGATGATTGATTAGATCAATTTGTCTTGGATTTTGATTTTTTGATTCATTGGATGAGTTAGAAATCATTAGGCGATATTGATTTTATGTTTAATTTGGTTCAATTGGATTGAATTTGATTTGGGCATATTTTTCCTCCTTGGCCGAGAACTATAGGCATGCAAATTGGGTTTGATTTTGATCAAATTATGTTGGACATGATTCATTGATGATAAGCATGATTAATTGTACAAATTTGGTGTTTTGGAAATATTGATTTGGGTAATTAATAATGTTATACACTTAATTAATTTAATTAATGAGAAATTGGATTTTGTAATTTAATTAAATTGGGCCTTAAATTGGATTTGGGCTTTTAAAGTTGTTATTGGGCTTGTTGGGCTTTGTTGTACAAAGTTGGGTTTAGGCGAAATTGGTCGGATCCAATTAGGCCCAAAACCGCTTCCATAAAGCCCAAATGCGACTCAGTGAACCTTTAAAGTTTATTGGGCCTAATGGGCCAAGATTGATTTCTGGGCTTTTGGGGTAACTCCCGGATTGGATTTTGGTTATCGGTTTGACCTGAGTTGACCAAAAGTCCATGCCTTAAGAAATTAATTAAAAGCCTATTAGACTTTAATTAAATTAATATTGGATATTAATCGGGCTTTGAGATCCGTAACGATTAAATTTGGAATTTAAGTCGTAAAGGTTTATTTTATAAAGTGTAATATTTAATTTGGAATTAAATAGTGAATTAGAATTAAAAGCGTATAAATTGGATTTAATTATGTAATTTAATTTAATTCGAGAATTTGTACTTTGAGTACTTGTTCGCAAAATGAGTTTGACTCGAACAAAATCAAATCGTTGTTTAAACATTGGATGATCACTAATTATCAAATTAATTAATTTGATTAGAATGATTGATAACATGCTTGTGTGAATACCTGGTTGCGATGCATGAATAATGTATATCAGATGGATATTAGATGGGTGGAGAAATTTTGGAAATTGTAATAAATTTGATTTATTAATTGGACCTGCTTGTCCAGCCTTATCACCTCTTATTCTTTGTATTCTCTTCTCACCTATTCCCATCAATGTAAAATTAGGTTTCTTTAGAAGTGTAGTGTAACGGTAGAAGTGATACTTGTGTGTACTAGCGGGAGAGAGAAAGAGAGGGATTTGATCTAGGATCAATGTAAAGTATCCATCCGTATATCATGATTATTGTTTTTCATATGCGCTTTATTATGTGTTTAGAATACATGTTTAAGGGTGTATGATGATGAGACCTTAACAAAGATAATAAATTGGTTGCCAATTTGCACTCGAAAAACCCTCAAACAATATTAAGTGTCTTTCCTTCAATTGAGTGATTCTCACTCAAGATCTGAGACGGCATTGGTTTGTTGGCCAAAGTCAAGGCCTTGTCTGTCGAGGATGTGTTTGAATCACGAAGGCTTTGTTCCATATCAGTGTCTTGTCCAAGTTGTGGTTTGTTGGCCAACGTCAAGACCACTTCTTGTCCATCGACATTGATTACGAAGCTTTCCATGGTCAATGGGTCGCGCTTGACTAGAATTACTAAGTTAGAATGCATGTTTAAGGGTGTAATTGTTGCTCGCCATGCGGTTTTCCTAAGAGGAATACCGATATGCAGTGGTATGTGGGAGGAAAGTAAAACTCGATGAAAATCAGAGTAATATTGTTCCAGGCACCAAGTCCTTAATGAACACAAATAGTTCATCAAGGATGAAAACTATACCATAATCTTCGAATACACAAGAACAACGTAAGTCAGAGAGAGGAGAAAACACCTGGGGTATGGGTTTCTGATCTCACCTCATAAAGATGTCAATCTCATTGAGGAATACGAACTGACTACTATGAGGAGTGATACAAGGTATCGACTCTCAATTATGGCAAAGTGCCATGATATCCGAAATGGATTCCATGTATATCAACAAGTTGGATACTAGTTGTTTGTATACCGCAAGGCATTATGCCTATTGGTACTATATAAGTCTTCAAGGAATACATACATGGAAGGCAACTGACCGGCGTAAACACACACGTATAACGCAAGCGCACGTATCGTTCAAGTAGTATAAAAATATCGATCCCACGAGGACTTAATATCAAAACTATTAATTTTATGAGGTCAAATGATTACTAGTATCTAACAGATTGTTTGATTGATTGATTTGAAATGGTGACGATTCTAAATTTAAAAGCAAGTAAATAAAATTGTCGAAAATATGTTTTAGAAAATTCAATATTAAAAACTATCTAGGGTTGTGATTTCTTCCAATATCATTTTAAAGATGAAGTGGTTATCTTAAAGTTGGGTAATATATTGATTTATTAACCTGGAACACTAAATTATGTGTAAGCCTCTGTCGATGGTCAGACACAAATACCCAGTTTAACCCAATTGAACCATATGTCTATGTCAACCAAATTATCTGGATTCATTAAGTTTAAGTTCCAATTATGGCTACCCCCGCCCGACAGGTATATTCCTATCCTGTAAGGAAATCTATTAAAGGGTTATCTATCCTCAAGGAAGATCGTGGGCTATTAAGTCTAAGGTCTTAAACCTAAAATCCCTATGTCTAGTTCATTTTAGATTTACCAGTTCAATTTTATTAATGCCAGTTAATAAAAAGCATTAGGATTAAGACTCAATAAATAAACCTTTATATTACCCAAACTATAATTTAACCCCTTATAAACCGGTGATATTGGATTTCATCACAACCCCAGATAACTGGCTTAGTTACGACACATATTTACAGGTAGTAAAAACTTAAATAAAAGAAAAGACATAAAGTAAAATACTAAAAATTAAATACTGAAAAGTAAATGCTGAAAAGTAAATTGCTGAAAAGTAAATTGCTGAAAAGTAAATAAAGAAAATTACAATAATAGAAAATGCTGAGGTAAAAGGATCCACTTTTATTATTTCTATTTTAGATATCTCCCTTAATATAATATATTAACTTTGCATGATAATTACCAACCAGCCATATAGGCGGTATCCAGATTAAGTCAAATTAATAATTAATTACCAACCGACCAATCAGGCGGTATCCTCGTAGTCAGGTTTTTAACTAGTTTATATATATAATTAAGGGAGATTAATCTAATATTAGTAATAAAAGTTTTACCTTTTACCCCAGCAAAGGGGAGTTACCTCCTCATTACTGAAAAGTAAAAACTGAAAATTAAAGAAAGAAAAGTACTGTGCGTAAAAGTAAATTGCGGAAAGTAAAAACTGAAAAAGTAAAGAAAAAAGAAAGTGCGAAAGCGGAAATTAATTACTGAAAGCTGTAAATAAACAAACAAGATACAATCTTCTTAGTATTCTTAAGGAATTCCTTAGAAGAAAGTATGAATTTTACAAATGAAATGGCTTGGTATTTATAGGCAAAATTTTGCCTCCATCAAATCATCCATCAATTCTCCACCAAATCCATTATTAATTTCTCCACTAATTACTCCACCAAATCCATAATTGCTCCACTAATTGCTTATCTTGTTTGGTGTTGATTTGATAATTTTTATTAATTATTAATTAATTAATATTTGTTGAAAATGATTGATAATGACTTTTAATAATTACACTCCACACACTTCTGGATGGTTCATCAATTTCGGTCATGAAATCATCATAATTTGAAAAATTTTCTCTTTCAAAGTTGTAGATCGTTGAGTCTTCTTTAATCTGGAACTTGAATCAGCTCAATCCGATATCGGAGTAAAAAGTTATGCCCAAAATACGACAGATGCGCAAAACTGGAATTTCCAAAACTGCACTTCGTCAAAAACGCCCTTTCAAGTTTCCAATCTCCAAAATTAATATATCAAGTCCAATAATTGCCCTTATTTGATCCACATTTCATCCTAAATGATTTCATTGAGTCCCGATATTATTTTATCTGCAAAATAAAATAAAACATATCAAAACGTTCATCAAACCCGAGAAACTAAACAAAATATTAAGTAAAAGGGGCGGTAAATATTGATATATTTTCCGCTCATCACACCCCCAAACCTAACATTTTGCTAGTCCTCGAGCAAAACAACAAAATAAAATAAAATTAAACTAAGCCACTTTCGTAGGGATCACGGTTGCATTTAGCATATGCAACAAGCCTTTAAACCCCTAGGTGTCCCTAGTGGACGAGTTGTAGTCTCGTGAGGGTTTACAGCAATGATACCCACAAACATTTTACAAAAGTAAAAAGGTATTAAAACTAATGCACACAAAAGCAAAAAGACAAGCGAAAAGAGAATAAAGAAAGTTAGTGACTAATCAGGTAAAACTTTTACTCCAAGTTACTAGTTGTTTTGTTTCATTCTAAATTACCGAATAAGTAAATTCTCCGATTATTTTTACCATTCTTCATATACACAGCCAACAAAATATTAAACAACTCATTTTTGCCCACAACAGTCATAAGTGCAGTTGATAAGAGAGTAATATTTTTGTCCTAAAGTTCTATCAGATTTCACATCTTTTTGGAGCAATAGAATAATTTCTGATTTTTCTGATTTTTTCTTTGATTTTTCTCTATTTTTTATTTATATACAATATATTCCATCTATGTAGCGAGCTTTGGGTCGGTGGCTCCCAAACCAGTTGGTTTTAGGGCACCAGGTGTTAAGACACCTCTACGGACTTAATTACCCAGACTTCAGATATAAATATATTTTTCAGCATCTTTGATCCATGTAGCGAGTGTTGGGCCAGTGACTCCCAAACCAGTTGGTTTTAGGGCACTAGGTGTTAAAACACCCTTACAGACTTAATAACTCGGATCTCAGACGTTTTTTTTTTTTTTTTTTTTTTTTTTTTTTTTTTACTCATTGCTTTTTTAAGATGCTTCTTCCAATTAAACTAGAGCACTGAATATTACAAACTTTTCAATTTTAGTTCATGTCTGTATGTTACCATGTATGTTGATAATATCTGTCAACTGAGCATATGAAGATTCATTTTAGTCAATTTTATGGAGAATTTACAAATTAAATAATTCAAAAGGAAATAAACAAAAATTAACTTGTTTCGAAATAGGTTTGAGATACGTCTCAGGAGTGGATACTCCTTACTCGGCTATCTCTTACTAATTTCACCCTTTTAGTCAAAATGAAAACTTAAAAATGCAAAATATTTTTGTAATTTTTTTTTCAATTTTTCAATTTTTTTTTTTATTTTTCGAAAAATTTTGGACTAAAAATAAAAACAACATACAAACTACAACATACAAACTAAAAACAAGGTACTAATCAACTAAATCCCTCCCCCAAACCTAAATGAGACATTGTCCCAAATGTCTAAGAAATTAAAGGTTAAGATCCAGATTAACTCTACGCCTCTTACCACGATCG
Source organism: Zanthoxylum bungeanum (assembly GCA_019454045.1). Classification (NCBI taxonomy): domain Eukaryota; kingdom Viridiplantae; phylum Streptophyta; class Magnoliopsida; order Sapindales; family Rutaceae; genus Zanthoxylum; species Zanthoxylum bungeanum. The sequence goes on along the minus strand of SKCR01030722.1, from coordinate 86,060 downwards.
TCCTCAGACCAATTTATCTTTGATAGGATAGGGTCAACTTGTGGCTCATGAGCTAAGAGTTGATCTATTAGATCCGGAGCAGTTCTGGCAGTAGTAAAGAGGAGTTCTTTCATAGGTTTTGACACGAACCCATTTCTCCGAGCATCATCAAGAAACACACAAAGAAAATCATAAAATCCATCAACGTTAAGCAATCCAAGTGGTTTCTGGTGTATGTTCAGGTTTGCCCAAGATAGAACTATAAAAATTTCCTCTAATGTACCCAAACCACCTGGCAAAGCAATAAAAGCATCAGCACGATTAATCATTTCTACCAGGCGTTCAGACATACCTGGCACGATCAGTTCCTCTCCGTTTGATGACCCAATAAGATTTGCCTCTGCCAAGGGTTTTGGGATGATTCCCAAAACATGACTGCCTCCTTCTTGTACGGCCTTTGAAACGATCCCCATTAATCCAAGATTGCCTCCGCCATATATTAAGTGCATATTCCTTGCAGCTAAGACTCGACCCAATTCCTGTGCTGCTTCTATGTATTGTGGTTTAGTACCAACACTACTACCGCAAAACACACACAATGTTTTCAACTCGTCTTCTTGAAGTGGCTTCCATGTTTTATGTTTTTCTTTCTCAACTCTGGATGACTTCAAAGGTGCAATGATGAGTTGAATTTATAATACCTGAAAAGGGTGAGTAAAAATAGCACAAGTTTCTTCCAAAGGACGATTAGTAGCAAAATAATAAAGACCGTGATAGTCAAAAAGATCTGGATCCTGTCGGAGAAAACAAAAAAAACAACAAAACAAATCAATAATATTAGGAAAAGACAAAGAGATATAATATGTACAAAAATTTACAGCTTGATTAACGTCTATGCGTCAGGGACAAGCTTCCCATCCAATTTTCTTATAAATTGGCAAACAGGGTCTTTTTGAGTCAGATTCCCGAGACTTAACTGTTGTCTTCTTTTTGAAATTGTGTATGTAATTTGCGAATGGCTATATGAACATATCCACTGGGATGCGTCTCAAGAGTCGAAGATATATCATCTAAAGACTCCTTACTCAAGCCATCCCTAATGAAGTTAATTTTGTCTTCGCGATTATCAGACACCATTCCTAAAGAACGACAACGAGTGTTGCAATTAAATCGTGCACATTTGAAACAAACACCCATTTGCTTAGCTCTACGTTTCTTTGCATAGGTGCTTCTTCCAAAACCAGGCAGATGTGAAATAAAAGAATCAGAAGACTCACCTGCCAATCGGACTCGTGCTTCAATTACCCAACGAATATCATTAGGAATACCATGGATTGTTAATAACCTCATCCGTTCCAAGCGAGCTTTGTATACTTTCATCAGAGATTTTGGAGGGAGAGAAGGAATTGCTTGTGAAGATTTGCGAAAGCTTCTTCCATCTTGAAATGACTAAATGCAAAAAAAAACACAAAAAAAAACACACCAAATCACAATATCACAAAAATTGCATGGGTTGCCTCCCTGCTAGCGCTAAGTTTAAAGTCGTCAGCCAGACATGACTTCTCGAACGTTAAGCTGGATCTGAAAGTGTAACACTTTTTTTTGTCGCTCAAATGATTCTCCCCAGTAGTGCTTGACACGCTTGTTTTTAACCTTGAAAGTTTTGTTAGCGTCAGGATCATGTATCTCAACGGCTCTATTTGGTAAAACTTTGGTGATCACAAATGGACCTGACCACCGTGATTTTGGCTTCCATGGGAAGATTTTCACCCTTGATTTGTTTAACAGTACCTTCTGCCCTGGTTCCAGTTGTATGCGCACTAACTTCTCATCATGTCTTTTCTTGCCCTTTTCTTTGTACAATTTGGCATCTTCAAAAGGCTGATTGTGAAATTCCTCCAATTCGTTGAGCTGGTGGAACTTTTTCTCTTCTGTTGCTTGTAGAGCAAGAATTGGCTCTTTCAGTGCAAAAGATGCTTTATCTTTAGGCTCCACAGGCAATTGACATGTTTTAAGTTTGTCAGTAGAACTTTGTCTTTTATCAGAGTTCTGAATGGTACTGTGTATCACATCGAGTTTGAAACATTCCTCATTCTTTTCATCATCTGGAAAATTCATGGCCTTGAAAACATTGAATGTTACTTCTTGGTCCTGTACCCTCATGGTTAGTTCTCCTTTTTGTACATCAATAATGGTTCGACCTGTAGCCAAGAACGGTCTCCCGAGGATGATTGGCACGTCTGCGTCTTCCTCCATATCAAGGACAATAAAATCTGCTGGGAAAATGAATTTGTCAACCTTGACCAGCACATCCTCAACTACGCCTCTTGGAAATACGAGCGTTCTATCAGCAAGTTGCAGTGAGACTGAAGTTGGCATTGTTTCTCCAATCTGTAATTTCCTGAAAATAGAAAAAGGCATCAAGTTAACACTAGCACCTAAATCACATAAAGCCTTACCAAAGTTATGTTCTCCTATGACGCAAGGAACAGTGAAACTGCCAGGATCTTTCAACTTTGGGGGAAGTTTCCTCTGAATGATAGCACTGCATTCTTCTGTTAATGCTACTGTCTCGTAATCCCCCAATCTCCGCTTTCGTGAAAGAATATCTTTCATGAATTTGGCATAGGTGGGCATTTGTTCCAACGCTTCTGCAAATGGAATGTTGATATGCAGCTTTTTGAAGATCTCCAGAAACCGGGAAAATTGCTTGTCCAATTTATTCTTCTGAAGACGTTGAGGAAAAGGTGGAGGTGGAGTGATCTGTTCTTTTTCCTTTGCTTCTTTTTCTTCCATTTGTTGCTTTGTTTCTTTTGGAACTTCCTCAGCAGTTGAATTGACTCCAACATCTTTGTTGATTTCAGTACCGCTCTTTAACATGATGGCATGACATTGTTCCTTCCCCATGTTTCTTGGATTTGGCTCTGTGTTGCTGGGAAGGGTACCTGGCGGTCTGTAACTCTGAGCATTTGCCAGTTGTCCCATTTGATTCTCTAGTGCTTTAATAGAAGCAGATTGACTTTGAATTAATGCCGCTTGAGATTGAAATATAGCATCATACTTTTTTAACTGAGTCAGCACTTCTGTTATGCCTGGTTCATTTGTCTGCTCCTGGCTTTTGTTCTGCTGTTGGAATTCAGGTGGTGGATAGTTCTGCTGTTGAAATCCTGGTGGTGGATTGTTCCTTTGTCCAGAATTGTTGCTCCATGAAAAATTGGGATGATTCCTCCACCCTGGGTTGTAGGTGTTGGAATATGGATTGTTTCCCTGTCTGTTAAAATTGTTGACATAATTCACCGTTTCTTCAGGTTGAGTTGGCTCTGGTGCTCCTCCATATGTTGAACTTGTTGCTCCAATATTGCTTTGAGTGTTGAGAGTCTCCATGAATTTGCATATCTGGTCCAGTTTGGCACTAACTGCTTGTGTTGGCTCCAACTTCATAAATTCCTGCAATTCTTTGAATCAAGCTCCTTTCTGTTGGCCACAAGGAATTGTTATTGGCCATCTCTTCGATTAGGTCCCAGGCTTGATCTTCTCCTTTTGACATCAAAGCTCCTCCAGCAGCAGCATCAATAGTGGTTCTCATCAATCCAGAAAGTCCATTATAGAAAGTTTGGACTTGAAGCCATTTTGGAATCTCATGGTGAGGACATTTCCGGAGCAGATCTTTGTATCTTTCCCAAGCTTCGTACATGGATTCTGAATCTTGCTGCACAAAGGATGTGATGTCATTTCTCAGTTTTGCTGTTCTGGCTGGTGGAAAGTACTTTGCAAGGAATTTGGTGGCTAGGGTGTTCCATGTTGTGATGGAACCTGCTGGTAGTGAATGTAGCCAGGCCTTTGCTCTGTCTTTCAAAGAGTATGGAAAAACCCGCAATCTCATTGCTTCTTCAGCTCCTCGGTGTAATTGAAAGTGCCGCAAACTTCCAGGAAGTTGCTGATGTGGGCGTTAGGATCTTCAGTTGCATTCCCTCCAAATTGAACTGACTGCTGAATCATCTGAATGCATGTTTTGATGTCACACGCATTGCTGGTAGGGAGGTAAGGGAGGAAGTACAATACAGGAAATGAGTCTGTCAACCATCGGAATGGTTCTGTCTCGAATGGGAATTGGTGGTGCAACGATCAAAGGTTCAGGTTCCATGTTGACTAAAGCTTCTTGGCCTTCTCGCCTTTCTCTTCTCAACTGTCTGATGGTTCTTTCAATTTCTAGGTCAAGTGGTCGGAGTTCAAAGCTTCTGGTTCGTCTCATGAAGTGTCTAAGAACCTGTAACACAAGAAAACAGAAATATAATAAAAAAGAAATTAGATACAAGTAAAGGTATCTAACCCCTAAACTAATAGTAAAAGATAACTAAGTCCCGGCAACGGCGCCAAAAACTTGACCGGCGTAAACACACACGTATAACGCAAGCGCACGTATCGTTCAAGTAGTATAAAAATATCGATCCCACGAGGACTTAATATCAAAACTATTAATTTTATGAGGTCAAATGATTACTAGTATCTAACAGATTGTTTGATTGATTGATTTGAAATGGTGACGATTCTAAATTAAAAGCAAGTAAATAAAATTGTCGAAAATATGTTTTAAGAAAATTCAATATTAAAAACTATCTAGGGTTGTGATTTCTTCCAATATCATTTTAAAGATGAAGTGGTTATCTTAAAGTTGGGTAATATATTGATTTATTAACCTGGAACACTAAATTATGTGTAAGCCTCTGTCGATGGTCAGACACAAATACCCAGTTTAACCCAATTGAACCATATGTCTATGTCAACCAAATTATCTGGATTCATTAAGTTTAAGTTCCAATTATGGCTACCCCCGCCCGACAGGTATATTCCTATCCTGTAAGGAAATCTATTAAAGGGTTATCTATCCTCAAGGAAGATCGTGGGCTATTAAGTCTAAGGTCTAAACCTAAAATCCCTATGTCTAGTTCATTTTAGATTTACCAGTTCAATTTTATTAATGGCCAGTTAATAAAAAGCATTAGGATTAAGACTCAATAAATAAACCTTTATATTACCCAAACTATAATTTAACCCCTTATAAACCGGTGATATTGGATTTCATCACAACCCCAGATAACTGGCTTAGTTACGACACATATTTACAGGTAGTAAAAACTTAAATAAAGGAAAAGACATAAAGTAAAATACTAAAAATTAAATACTGAAAAGTAAATGCTGAAAAGTAAATTGCTGAAAAGTAAATGCTGAAAGTAAATTGCTGAAAAGTAAATAAAGAAAATTACAATAAAAGAACAAAAAAGAAAATGCTGAGGTAAAAGGATCCACTTTTATTATTTCTATTTTAGATATCTCCCTTAATATAATATATAACTTGCATGATAATTACCAACCAGCCATATGGCGGTATCCAGATTAAGTCAAATTAATAATAATTACCAACCGACCAATCAGGCGGTATCCTCGTTAAGTCAGGTTTAACTAGTTTATATATTATAATTAAAGGAGATTAATCTAAATATTAGTAATAAAAGTTTTACCTTTTACCCCAGCAAAGGGGAGTTACCTCCTCATTACTGAAAAGTAAAAACTGAAAATTAAAGAAAAGAAAGTACTGTGCGTAAAAGTAAATTGCGGAAAGTAAAAACTGAAAAAGTAAAGAAAAGAAAGTGCGAAAGCGGAAATTAATTACTGAAAGCTGTAAATAAACAAACAAGATACAATCTTCTTAGTATTCTTAAGGAATTCCTTAGAAGAAAGTATGAATTTTACAAATGAAATGGCTTGGTATTTATAGGCAAAATTTTGCCTCCATCAAATCATCCATCAAATTCTCCACCAAATCCATTATTAATTTCTCCACTAATTACTCCACCAAATCCATAATTGCTCCACTAATTGCTTATCTTGTTTGGTGTTGATTTGATAATTTTTATTAATTATTAATTAATTAATATTTTGCTTTGAAAATGATTGATAATGACTTTTAATAATTACACTCCACACACTTCTGGATGGTTCATCAATTTCGGTCATGAAATCATCATAATTGAAAATATTTTCTCTTTCAAAGTTGTAGATCGTTGAGTCTTCTTTAATCTGGAACTTGAATCAGCTCAATCCGATATCTGGAGTAAAAAGTTATGCCCAAAATCCCACAGATGCGCAAAACTGGAATTTCCAAAACTGCACTTCGTCAAAAACGCCCTTTCAAGTTTCCAATCTCCAAAATTAATATATCAAGTCCAATAATTGCCCTTATTTGATCCACATTTCATCCTAAATGATTTCATTGAGTCCCGATATTATTTTATCTGCAAAATAAAATAAAACATATCAAAACGTTCATCAAACCCGAGAAACTAAACAAAATATTAAGTAAAAGGGGCGGTAAATATTGATATATTTTCCGCTCATCAGCAACATACCAACGTACTAAGCTAGGCTTGTAGTGAAAAAGGTATCGTTATCAACATTGTGTTGATTACGACGAAACCTTTTACCTGTTGCCACGGTAAATCCATTTGGATAATGCTTGCTAATGCTGCATGTTTCATTCATGAAATGTGGCAACTAAATGCCAAAACCACTTTCCTTAACGGAAACCTTTTGGAGGATGTTTTCAACATCCTGACGGTTTTGTTCGTACTAAAACGAGCAAACAAGGTTTGCAGGTTATTCGATCCATGTATGGATTGGAGCAAGCATAGGGTTCTTGGAACTATCGTCTTGATGTAATCATAATGGTATATGATTTAATTCAAAACGAAAATGATTCTTGTGTATATAAGAAGGTTAGTGGGAGTGCACTGACAGTGATGTCCTAAGTAATGATGACATGTCATTTCTTGGAAATGATATTCCCATAATTATAATCGGTGAAAGCTTGGCTTTCATAAGAAAATTGTCCATAGAAATCTTGGGAGAAACAACCTTTTATTCTAGGAATAAAGATCTACTGGAATAGATTTAAAGTTGTTGATACTCTCCGAGAAATCGTACATTGAAAAATATACGCTACCTGGTGTCTCATACGCTTTGAGCATATGGAGTCACAATCAGGCCAATCCAAGTGATAGTCACTGGATTGATGTTAAGAACATCTTTTAGTATCTTAGAGAACTAAGGATGTTGTCTTATACTATGGAGAAGGAGAACTTGAAGTGACTGGGATCACTGCTGCAAGTTTCCAAACCGATAAAACGACTACAAGTCGTAACAATGGTACTATAAAGTTTGATTAACGGAACAGTGAGCTGGAAATCTTCCAAGCAAGATACTATTACCGAATAAACAATAAAAGTGCATTATTGATGTAGCTGAGGAAGAAATAGAAGCCTTCTGGATTGATAATAAATCTAATTAGATTAGATATAGTTCTTTTAGCAGCTGAGCTAGGCTTCAGCACAGGCTAAAGAATTAATGGTCTCATCAACGATCCAGATATATACTTCGATATTCATCTGATTCGTTCGGATCATACATTGTGGAGATGTGATGATCGAATAAATCGCATCAGATGATAAGTCATGCAAATCCGCTGACGAAAGTCTTTTCTCAAAAATTGAGCGAACTGTATATAGTTCGGGTGTAGGATACGAGTGACTGGCTATAGGCCAAGTGGGAGATTGTTGGACAATTATGACCCATAGCGTCACTATTTGTACAGATCATTGTGTTGTTGTACAAATTAACTATGTGACAAAGGAAATCGCTCTCTTATCATTTGTGATTAGATCACCAAGATGTATAAATGATAGGAGGTCCATATGATTAGTTCCTGGATTGAGATGATATGAGACAGTATCAATCCACGAAGGTTTAATCATTAAATATCCCTAGTCGTAGTATTATCGAGATTGGACATCGATAATGCGAAATAGACTAGTATTACACTTGTGCACGTTGTGAGGGCATAACTGCATAGTTCTCATATATTTGGGTATAGGATACTCATGCAATTGTAGTAGGTGGTTGTGTTTTACCGATGGTACGGAAAAGAGCTTCACTCTGGATAGACCCATCGGAATTCCATTGGTAGTATTACTATGTGTCTATGGAAGTCCGAATCAGGGTAGGTGTATTTGGTCTTAACCTGAGACTTGCATCGCTAATACTTGCGACAATCAATATACTTTGGGTTTAGGTCGTCCAGGGCTTTAACAGGTTATGTGTACGAGTCTGCTGGGTATATTGAGAATCGTAATGTATTGGGTGTGATGTCGAGATGGAAGTATCACTCCAGTAATAGTGGAGATGATGATCACGTAGGATACGAAACTTGTTCTCTTATATGTTGCAGCTATTGGGATATTATGACTAGGTCATGTTTATCCGATTATAGAGACTAGTTACCAGAGATCCGATATGTGCTTCGTACGGGACAGACACATTTCCAACCCCAGGCCTTGCACGTGACATTCGATACTGGATCGAAATACGCAATACTACGTATACTACACCTGATATAGATCACATATTCCTATAAGGATATTTCTGGAGAATTGGGTAGGCATGGCGCTTTGCTAGAAGCCAAACTTATCTTGTAAATCGGTATAAACGTAGTACTAGGTACTTACATGTTCGGATTGTCCGACGGCCGGATTTACTGCCAACATATATGGGGATCTCATGGGTCGCTTCCCGAAGATTCGCCGATGACGTATGACTCGCACTTTTTTAATCTGGGATTAATTAGATGAGAGAGAAAATTAATCTGGGATTAATTACGGAGATATTTTATCTGGGATAAAATATCATTTAAAGAGAGATAATGATTAATTTGGAATTAATCGATAAAATAATATATTCGATATATTATTCGAAATTGGATTTCGACGCAGAATTGAAATTAGATTTTAATTCGGCCGAACAAGAAAATTTAGAATTAATTCGTTAGCGACGGGAATAGTGATTTTGCTAGGCATAATTATTTAATTACGTAGCAACGAAAAAATTCATTAATTTGGAATTAGCGAACCCGAGCCGAGAGTGTTTGCGAGCGCACTTGCATTTCGAATTCAAGTGCGGCCCACAAGTCACATCAAGCGTCAAATCACTACTCAATCGATTGATGTGATGTCTAGTCACTTTGAGTGATTTGACAACTTGTCACTTTGATTGATGGTGGTTGTTGGGAGCATTAAAGCTTGTACCTTTTGACTTTTTGAAATTCAAATTTTTGGTATATGTTTGAATTGATTTTAGAAATCAATTAACCTAACACACTTTCTCTCTTTCTTCCTCCCTCTCTCTCGCCCAAGGGGCAACTTCTTCTTCCTCAAAATTCTGGTTTCACCGTGAATGAGGAGAAGCAATAGGAAATTTTGTGGCAAAATTTCTGGAGTGCTAGCACACATTCAGGGTCTTACGAAGGTGATAGGGAAACCACACACGTGAGCATGGAATCAACCAAAGCTCTGAGCTTGATGAAGGACCATGGCTGAGTATTTGGAAGCTCAAAAACAGTGCACTGTCGAGAGCACTCTAGGAGGGAGCTTGAAGTTTTTGTTCTTCGTCGCATCGCTCAACCGCTCAATGTAAGTATTCTGCAACTTCTTTGTTGTATTCACTTTGTATTTTCATTTCTTGATATGATCTTGGGTTGCTTAGAAAATTCCAACATTTTATAAATGTGCTCGTATGTTTTGTGATACTCATTGTCGTTCTTTAAGAATGGTGTCTGCTAACCGCGAAGATAAGATTAATTTCATTAGGGATGGCTTGAGTAAGGAGTCTTTGGATGATATATCTAAAAATCTTTAGACGCATCCCAGTGGATATGTGTATCACGAAATTTGTGTGTTTTATGCACAATTTCAAAAAGAAAGACAACAGTTAAGTCTCGGGAATCTGACTCAAAAAGACCATGTTTGTCAATTTGTAAGAAAATTTGATGGGAAGCTTGTCCCTGACGCATAGACGTCAATCAAGTCGCTACGTTTCTTGTACATATTATATCTCTTTGTCTTTTCTTAATAATTGTAATTTGTTTTATTGTTTTCTTTTATTTTCTTTGACAGGATCCAGACCTTTTTTTACTATCACGGTTTATTTTACTATTAACTAATAATTGTCATTTGGCAGGTTCTAGTGCTATTATTTTACTCACCCTTTTCAGGTGTTATAAATTCAACTCATCATTGCACTTTTGAAGACATCCAGAGTAAAACATGGAAGCCACTTCAAGAAGACGAGTTGAAAACATCTGTGTGTTTTGCGGTACCAGTGTTGGTGTTAAGACATAATACGTAGAAGCAGCACAGGAATTGGGACGAGTCTTAGCTGCAAGGAATATGCACTTAGTATATGGCAGAGGCAATCTTGGACTTATGGGGATCGTTTCAAAAGCTGTACAGGAATGAGGCAGTCACGTTTTGGGAATCATCCCAAAACCTTTGGCAGAGGCGAATCTTATTAAACCATCAAACGGAGAGGAACTGATCGTGCCAGATATGTCTGAACGATTGGTAGAAATGATTAACCGTGCTGATGCTTTTATTGCTTTTCCAGGTGGCTTGGGTACATTGGAGGAAATTTTTATAGTGCTATCTTGGGCGAACCTGAACATACACCAGAAACCACTTGGACTGTACAACGTTGATGGATTTTATGATTTTCTTTGTGTCTTTCTTGATGATGCCCGGAGAAATGGGTTTGTGTCAAAACCTTTAAAAGAACTCCTCTTTACTGCCAGAACTGCTCCGGATCTAATTGACCAAATCTTAGCCTATGAACCACAAATTGACCCTATCATTTCAAAGATAAATTGGTCCGAAGACGATCGTGTAAAGGCGTCGGATTAATCTGGATCATAACCTTTAATTTCCTGTAGAATTTCAGCTAACCATGTATTATCTTCTAAACTCTTCTTCTACTATTTAAGACATTGGGGACGATCGTGGTTGATCATTACCTTGTTTTTAGATTGTGTGTTGTTTTTATTTTTACTCCAAAATTTTTCGAAAAATACAAAAAAATTGAAATTTTTTCAAAAATTACAAAATAATTTTGCGTTTTTATTTTGACTAAAAAGGTGAAATTGGTAAGAGATAGCTGAGTAAGGAGTTTTCACTCCTGAGACGTATCTCAAACCTATTACGGAACAATTTAATTTTTGTTTATTTCATTTTAAATTATTTAATTTGTAAATTCTCCATAAAACTAACTAAAATGGATCTTCATATGCTCAGTTAGCAGGTATTATCAACTTGCATGGTAACATACAGACATAAGCTGAAATTGAAAAGTTTGTAATATTCAGTGCTCTAGTTTAATTGGAGGAAGCATCTCAAAAAGTGATGGAAAAAAAAGTTCTAAGATCCGAGTTATTAAGTCTGCAGGGGTGTTTTAACACCTAGTTCCCTAAAGCCAATTGGTTTGGGAGTCACTGGCCCAAAGCTCGCTACATGGATCAAGGATGTTGCAAAAATATATATATCTGAAGTCTGAGTAATTAAGTCTGTAGGGGTGTCTTAAAACCTGGTGCCCTAAAGCCAAATGGTTTGGGAGCCACCGACCCTACACTCGCTACATAGATGGAAGATATTGTATATAAATAAAAAAAAATCAAAGAAAAAATCAGAAAAATTATTCTATTGCTACAAAAAGGTGTGAATTCTGATAAAACTTTAGGACAAAAATATTACTCTCTTATCAACTGCACTTATGACTGTTGTGGGCAAAAATGAGTTGTTTAATATTTTGTTGGCTGTGTATATGGAGAATGGTAAATATAATCAGAGAATTTACTTATTCAGTAATTTAGAAAGAAAGAAAACAACTAGTAACTTGGAGTAGAAGTTTCACCTGATTAGTCACTAACTTCTTTATTCTATTTTCTCTTGTCTTTTTGCTTTTGTGTGCATTAGTTTCACTACCTTTTTACTTTTATAAGACTTTTGTGGGTATCATTGCTGTAAACCCTCACGAGACTACAACTCATCCATTAGGGACACCTAGGGGTTTAAAGGCTTGTTGCATACGCTAAATGCAACCGTGATCCCTACGAAAGTAGCTTAGTTAAAATTAATTTTAAAACATGTTTATTCTATGTTTTGCTCGAGAACTAGCAAAATGTTAGGTTTGAGGTGTGATGAGTGGTAATTATATCAATATTTCCCACTCATTTAACTTAATATTTTTTATAGTTTCTTGAGTTTTGTGAATATTTTGATGTGTTTTGTGTTATTTTGTAGATAAAAAAAGTTTCAGGACATTCTGGAGGTGATTTGGGGCCAAAACAGTGAAAATCAGACAAAATGGCATTTTGGTCATTGAGCGTGTCGCGACGTCTAACATGCGCTGCAAGATACAGCAAGATATCCGATATGTGCTTCGGACGGGGTAGACACTTATCCAGCCCCAGCCCTAGCACGTGACTATCCGATACTGGGCCAATACACAGAATACAAAGGTATACTACGCTTGATACAGATCTTTAATATTCTTAAATGGATATGTCCGGAGAATTGGGAAGACTTGGTGCTTTGCTAGGAGTCGACCTTGTCTCGTAAATCGGTAGAACGTAGTACTTGGTACGTACGTGATTCATATACACCGACGACCGTATTTACTGCCAATATATCCGGGGATCTCATGGGTCGCTTCCCAAAGATTCACCGATAACGTATGACTCGCACTTTTAATTAATCTGGGATTAATTAGATGAGAGAGAAAATTAATCTGGGATTAATTGCGGAGATATTTTATCTGGGATAAAATATCATTAAAGAGAGAGAACGATTAATTTGGAATTAATCGATTAATTAATATATTCGATATATTAAATGAAATTAGATTTCGACGCGGAATTAAAATTAGATTTTAATTCGGGCGAACGAATTAATTTAGAATTAATTCGTTAGCGACGTGAATAGTGATTTCGCTAGGCGTAATCATTTAATTACGACGTAACGGAAAATTCGTTAATTTAGAATTAGCGAATCCGAGCCCGAGATTATTTGCGAGCGCATTCGTATTTCGAATTCGAGTGCGGCACGTCAAATCAAGCGTCAAATCGCTAGTCGCATCAAGCGTCAAATCACTTGTCACTTTGAGTGATGTGACTTGACAACTTGATTGAGTTGACTTGATGTGATGGTGTGTGTGTGGTTAGCAATTAAAGCCAAATGTGTGTGAAATGAAATGAAATTCGAATTTCATGTGTATTAGATACACAAAACACACACAAAAACGAGAGACACATTTTTCCCTCCTCTCTCTCTCTCTTCTTCTTCTTCCTCTCATCATTCACGTTTTTCTGGTTCTTGCTGGCAGTGACCGAATGTGAAGGGAAGCAAGTGTGATTTTATGGTAAAATCAAGAGTGCTAGCACACTCCGGGATCAATGCGAAGGTGATAGGGAAGTTTCCCCATGAGCCGGGAACGTTTTGATGAAGCTTGGAGCTCGTTTTTGATGTTCAAAATGGCCAAAAACAGCAGCCCATTTCAGCCACTGTCACAGCAGTTCACGCCCAACAGTGAGCAGAATTTCAGTTCGTTTTTGTTACCAAATCGTCTCTCAACCGCTCGATGTGAGTATTCCGCAACTTCGTCGTTGTATTCACTTGTGATTCATGCTTGTATTTTGATCTTGGGAACCTTAGAAACTCTAACAATGGCATCAAGAGCTTGGGTTAAAAGCATGAAAAAGTTAGGGCTAAAATTTGGGCAAATTTGATTTTGAGCATGATTAATGAAATTGGATTGATTAGTATGCTTAAATGTGTTATTATTGAGGATTGATTGGATCAATTTGTTGAAATAATGTTTGGACCATTTTCCCCCAAATTTATCACCTTGGCCGAATTTGACAATTGATTTTATGTCTTGGGATTTTTGATTTTTGACAATTGGATGTGTTGGAAATCATTTGGGATGATGATTTAATGTCGATTGTGGAATCAATTGGATTGAATTCGAATCGGATGTAAAATCCCCAAATTGCCAAGAATGTTATAAGCATGAAATTGGGTAAAATTGATTTGAGCATGTAATTATGAAATTGGATGATTAAGTATGCTTGAATATGTTTTAATTGATAATTGATTGGATCAATTTGATGAAATTATGTTGGGAACAAATTTCCCCAAAATGCTTGTGTTGGCCGAATAGGTGTATGCCCTAAATGTCTTGGTATTTTGTTTTTTGATTCATTGGATGACTTGAAAACAATTGGGGATGTTGATTTAATGTTGATTTGGATTCAATGGATTGGGTTTAAAGTTGGACATTAAAATCCCCTTTGGCCGAGACTAAAGTAGCAGCATGTATATGGGTTTGATTTTAATCAAAATGTGTTGGACATGTGATGATGAAAATGAGCATGATTAATTGTATGAATTGATGTTTTAGAAATGTTAATTTGGGTGATTAATCATGATATACACTTTAGGTAATTAAATTACGAAATTGGATTTGTGTAATTTAATTAATTGAGCTAATTTTGGAAATGAGCTTAAATTGTTGTAATTGGGCTTATTGGACTTTGTTGTACAAAGTTAGGTTTAGGCAAAATTGGTTGGATCCAATTGGGCCCAAAACCGCATCCATAAAGCCCAAATGCGACTATTGGACCTTTAAAGTTTAATTGGGCCTAATGGGCCAAGATTGATTTCTAGGCTTATAGGGTAACTCCCGGATTGGATTTTGGTTATTCGGTTTGACTCGAGTTGACCAAAAGTCCACGCCTTAAGAAATTAATTAAAAGCCCATTAGACTTTAATTAAATTAATATTGGATATTAATCGGTCTTTGAGACCCATAACGATTAAATTTGGAATTTAAGTCGTAAAGGTTCGTAAATAAAGTGTAAGATTTAATTTGGAATTAAATTAATTGAATTAGTATTAAATACATGTTAAATTGGATTTAATGATGTAGTTTAATTTAATTAATGAATTCGTACTTTAAGTACTTATTCGCAAAAACGAGTTTGACTCGAGCAAAATCAAATCGTTGTTTGAACATTGGATGATCACTTAATTATCAGATTAATTAATTTGATTAGATTGATTGATAGCATGCTTATGTGTGAATACATGGTTGTGATGCATGAATAATGTATATCAGATGGATATTAGATGGGTGGGGAAATTTTAGAAATTGTTGTAATAAATTTGATTTATTAAATTTGACCTGCGTGTCCAGCCTTATCACCTTCATTCTCTTTGTATTCTCTTCTCACCTATTCCCTCCATGTAAATGAGGTTTATTTAGAAGTGTAGTGTAACGGGTAGAAGTAATACAAGTGCTAGCTTGAGTGAGAAAGGGAGAGATTTGATCTAGGATCAATGTGTTAAGTATCCATTCGCATATCATTATTATTTATTTTCATACTCGCTTTATTATGTATTTAGAATGCATATTTAAGGGTGTATGATGATGAGACCTTAACAAAGATAATTAAATTGGTAGCCAATTTGCACGCGAAAAACCCTCGTTAAATATCAAGCGTTTATTTTCCTTCCATTGAGTGATTCTTACTCAAGATCCGAGATTGGCATGGGTTGTTGGCCAAAGTGAAGCCCTTGTCCGTCGAAGATGTGTTTTAGTCACGAGGCTTTGTTCCATATCGGTGTCGTGTCCAAGTTATGGTTTGTTGGCCAAAGTCAAGACCACTTCTTGTCCATTGACATTGATTACGAAGCTTCCATGTCAATGGGTCCGCGCTTGACTGGGATCACTAGGTTTGTTGTGCCAAAGCCAAGGCCTAGTTGATTCAGAGGAAAAAGGTTAGGGTATACATTCGATGTATAGGCATATATTAGATATATGTTTGGGACTTGGATGTCCACCTACTGGATCTAGGAGTTGGATGAGATCCAATTGATCTTAGAGATCTACCTAGTTAATTATCATACAATTTGTTGGCCAAAGTCAAGATTGTGTGATATTTAACGGGATCCTAGCCCACTAGGAAACACGGTTTCCCGAGTACTCGACAGAGGGTTAGAGGGTCGACGAAAAATAGTGGGAGGCAAGTATTGAATTTGCAACATTCGTTCGAATACTCGCTAAACGCGCTCATCTATATTTTACTCGTCATGTTAATCAAAAGTATTAGTTGGACTAATATTTTATGTTGTTTTAAAAATATATATAGTTGGTCTATATACAAAATCATTCAATATATAGTTGATTTTATAATTGGATTATAGTAATCAATAGAACTGAATTAAGATTATAGTTGATTAAATAATTGGATTATTGTAATCATTATAAATAGTACCTTTATTAAAATTGCAATTTATAATTCTTGGAGAATTAATTTATTATTCTAGAGGAGATAAAGTCAAAGTTTGCAATGGGCAAGTTGCACAAGATGCACATCATTTCGATATTCTAAAACCCAAGGCTTGGCCAAAGGTTTATGAAATATTGAAAAGATAATTGACATATCCCAAAGTGACTACCATTTGGATATGGAAGACAAGAAGGAATTAAAGAAAGGGCGAGGCTCTAACTTTAAAAATATTTGTCAAAGTTATGTTCACTACTAGTATTGAAATTGGATTTTAAATACTTAGTGTGGTACATAATATATATGTATTGATGTTCAGAATCTGCTTTGAGCAGGATACTGACTTCAAGCTGAGATTGCTCTGCGAATCGGAAACGGGACGAAAGTTGCTGTTTCGACCGTAGATACCTAAGTTTAGGAACTACCCTTCGGGTATGTACTTAAATTAGGAACTGTTATGATGTAACTAGTTTGACTAGAGACATTATCTCTATATCAGTGTTTAATCCGATGCGGATAAAACCTTTATATTCTAGAACACTAAGTGTTTCATTATATAAAGATGATACTGAGATAAACACATTAGATGTAAATAACAGAATTTATATTTTGAATATAATTAAAATCTCAAACATATAAAATGACAAATAAATAGCTCAAATTGATTTGATCAATAGAGACTTATTTGTGGAATTGTTGTCTGGGACACAATTGAACAAGACTCGTATATCCACACTTTTGAAGAGTGGGTACTAGGACTGATTTGACTATTCAAATAAGGTCTGCGAATCTAGTTTATTAGGTAAAATACCTAAAATACTATTTACTTGGTAATAGTAAAAGGGCCACCGATCAGTTAGCCCTATTCATGGTGAAGTAAGTGGGCCCATATCTAGCTAGGCTAGATGTGAACATGAATATTTCGTGACCTTAATGGATGTGGCATCACGTTATGGTTATGTGTTTCTTTTGAAGAACACAGATCGAAAACTTTTAGAGTTTCGACACGAAGTAGAAAAACAAATCGGCTATAGTATTATACCGTCGCGGTAAGACCGTAATGGAAAATACTTAAGCAGTAAGTTTCATATGAGGACTCCTCCTGAGACACGTCAGTTAGACGGTGTGTCCGAACTAAAACCGAATTTTGTTGGACATGATAAGTTTTATCACGAGTCGCGCTGAGCTACTGTTTCATTCAATAGGATATGTATTAACAGTGCAAAACTTATTTAGAATAAGGTTCCATATAAATCTGTTTGACAGATATCATATAGGATATGAACAGGAAAGAAACGGGGTTTCTCACTCCTAATAATTTGGGTATGCCAGGCATAACGTTTGGATGATACCAAACTAAAAGACCCAAATTGGATAAGTGCCAATATAGGTTATCCTAAGGGAAACCTTAAGTATAGTACTTGTAAATCTCACATGAGAACAATGTGATTGTTGCTCACCATGCGGTTTTCCTGAGAGGAATACCGATATGCAGTGGTCAGTGGGAGGATAGTGATACTCGATGAAAATCGGAGTACTACTATTCAAGGCACGAAGTCCTTAATGGAACACAAACAGTTCATCAATGATGAATCTGTACCATTAATCTTCGAATACACAAGAACATGGTAGATCGGATAGAGTCAGAAAACAACCTAGGGTATGGGTTTCTGATCTAACCTCATTAAGATGTAAATCTTATGAGGGTATACCGTCCGACTACGTTTTGAGGAAGTGATACGAGGTATCGACTCCCTATTTTGGCAAAGTGCCATGAGTCCAAAATGGATTCCATGTATAACAACTATTTTGGATACTAGTTGTTGTACCACAAGGCATTGTGCCTATTGGTACATTAAACGTCTTCAAGGAAGACATATATGGATGGCAACATACCAACGTACTGAGCTAGGCTTGTGACAGAAAGGTATTGTTATCAACATTGTGTTAATAACGGTTCAACCTTTTACCTGTTGCCATGGTAAATCCATTTTGAAGATGCTTGTTGATAACTGCGTATTTCATTTATGAAATGTGTCAGTTACAGATCAAAATCGCTTTCCTGAAAAGGAAACCTTTTGGAGGATGTTTACAACATCCTGACGATTTTGTATAACCAACAAACAAGGTTTACAGGTTATTCGATCCATGTTTGGATTGAAGAAGCATAAGGTTCTTGGAACTGTCGTTTTGAAATAATCATAATGGTTTATGATTTGACTCAAAACGAATAATTCTTGTGTATATAAGGAGGTTAGTGGGAGAGCGCACTGACAGTGAAATTCCCATAAAGCTATTGTTGAAAGCTTGGCTTTCAATAGAAATTCTCCGTAGAATTCTGGGGAGTAACAACCTTTATTCAAGGAATAAAGATCTACTGGGATAAATTGGAGTTGTTAACACTCTCTGGGAAATTGTACATTTAAAATGTACTTGATTTGGTGTCTCATACGCTTCGAGCATATAGAGTCACGATCAGGTCAATCCAAGTGATAGTCACTGGATTGAAATTAAGAACATCTGTTAGTGTCTCAAAGAACTAAAGATGCTATCTTAAACTATGGAGAATGAGAACTTGAAGTGACTGGGATCACTGCTGCACAGTTTCCAACCAGTTAAATATTGTGGTACTATAAAAGTTTGAAACTGGGGACAGTGAGCTGGAAATCTTCCTAGCAAGATAACTGTTGCCGAATAAACAACAAATGCGGATTATTGCTGCAGCTGAGGCAGCAAAAGAAGCCATTTGGATCGATAATAAATCTAATTAGATTAGATATAGTTCTGTTAGCGGCTGAGCTAGGCGTCAGCACAGGCTAAAGAATTAATGGTCTCATCAACGATCCAGATATATACTTCTATATCATCTGATTCGTTCGGATCACACATCGTGGCGATGTGATGATCGTATAAATCGCATCAGACGATAATCAAACAAATCCGCTGACGAAAACCTTTCCTCAGCAATTTGAGCGAACTGTACATAGTTCGGGTGTAGGACACTTGAGTGACTCGCTATGTGCCAAGTGGGAGATTGTTGGACAAAATGACCCATAGCGTCACTATTTGCACAGATCATTGTATTGTTGTAGCAAATTAACTATGTGACAAGGAAATTGCACTCTCATCATTTGTGATTAGATCACCATAGATATATAAATGAAGAGAGGTCCATATGATTAGTTCCTGGATTGAGAATGATATGAGACAGTATCAATCCACGAAGGATTAATCATTAAATATCCCTAGCAGGAGTATTATCGAGACAGGACATCGATAATGCGTAATAGGCTAGTATTGCACTTGTGCGCGTTGTGATGGCACAACGGCATAGTTCTCATATATATAAGTATTGGATACTTATGCAAGTGCGATATGAGGTCATGTTTCACCGATGGTACGGGAAACAGCTTCGCTCTGGATATACCCCTCGGAATCCCATTGGTATTATGACTATGTGTCTATGGGAGGCCGAAATCAAGGTAGGTGTGTATAGTCTTAACATGAGACTTACATCGCTAATACTTACGATAATCGATAGACTTTGGTCTTGGTGGTACAGGGCTTTAACCGGTTCTGCGTACACCACTTCTGGGTTTATCAGAGAGTCGTAGTGTATTGGGTGTGATGTCAAGACGGAAGTATCACTTCAGTCATAGTGGAGATGATGTCACGCAGGATACGGCACTAGTGCTCTTGAGTGTTGCGCAACCAATCGGGATATTGTGACCAGGTCATGAATATCCGATTATAGAGACTATGTTACCAGATATCCGATATGTGCTTCGGACGGGGTAGACACTAATCCAGCCCCAGCCCTAGCACGTGACTATCCGATACTGGGCCGATACACACAATACAATGGTATACTACGCTTGATACAGATCTTTAATATTCTTAAATGGATATGTCCGGAGAATTGGGAAGACTTGGTGCTTTGCTAGGAGTCGACCTTGTCTCGTAAATCGGTAGAACGTAGTACTTGGTACGTACGTGATTCGGATACACCGACGACCGTATTTACTGCCAATATATCCGGGGATCTCATGGGTCGCTTCCCAAAGATTCACCGATGACGTATGACTCGCACTTTTAATTAATCTGGGATTAATTAGATGAGAGAGAAAATTAATCTGGGATTAATTGCGGAGATATTTTATCTGGGATAAAATATCATTTAAAGAGAGAGAACGATTAATTTGGAATTAATCGGTTAATTAATATATTCGATATATTAAATGAAATTAGATTTCGACGCGGAATTAAAATTATATTTTAATTCGGGCGAACGAATTAATTTAGAATTAATTCGTTAGCGACGTGAATAGTGATTTCGCTAGGCGTAATCATTTAATTACGACGTAACGGAAAATTCGTTAATTTAGAATTAGCAAATCAGAGCCCAAGATTATTTGCGAGCGCATTCGTATTTCGAATTCGAGTGCGGCACGTCAAATCAAGCGTCAAATCGCTAGTCGCATCAAGCGTCAAATCACTTGTCACTTTGAGTGATGTGACTTGACAACTTGATTGAGTTGACTTGATGTGATGTGTGATGTGTGTGGTTGGCAATTAAAGCCAAATGTGTGTGAAATGAAATGAAATTCGAATTTCATGTGTATTAGATACACAAAACACACACAAAAACCGAGAGACACATTTTTCCCTCCTCTCTCTCTTCTTCTTCTTCTTCCTCTCATCATTCACGTTTTTCTGGTTCTTGCTGGGCAGTGACCGAATGTGAAGGGAAGCAAGTGTGATTTTATGGTAAAATCAAGAGTGCTAGCACACTCCGGGATCAATGCGAAGGTGATAGGGAAGTTTCCCCATGAGCCGGGAACGTTTTGATGAAGCTTGGAGCTCGTTTTTGATGTTCAAAATGGCCAAAAACAGCAGCCCATTTCAGCCACTGTCACAGCAGTTCACGCCCAACAGTGAGCAGAATTTCAGTTCGTTTTTGTTGCCAAATCGTCTCTCAACCGCTCGATGTGAGTATTCCGCAACTTCGTCGTTGTATTCACTTGTGATTCATGCTTGTATTTTTGATCTTGGGAACCTTAGAAACTCTAACAGTCGACAGTCGCCATTGCTACGTGTCACCACGTCAGTGCCACATCATCGCAACGTTAGTGCCACGTCAGCTCAATTATTGACTCATTTATCCGAATTGACCCGTGGCAGATTAGAATCTGGAACCAGCCAATCATGAGCCGCCACGTCATCGCATCGCGACGCAAGAAGAAACTTTGGCATCGCGACACGAGGGGGTCACCGAGGCCTATAAATAGAGCTCGAAATTTCAATTTCAGATGTACCTTCCTCTCTAATTTCTCTGATGTAAATAGGGAGTTTTCTATCTAGTTTCTTTTAATTTCAGTTTTGTAATTAAATTTTAATTACGTTCTGTAATAATAGTAATTTACTTTCTTTACTTTTTACAGTTTTTTACTATTCACCATGAGGAGGTAACTTCCCCCTGCTAGAGTGAAATGTAATTCTTTTACTATTATTATTTAGATTAATCTCCCTTAAATATAATATATTCACTATTTAAAATTTGACTTAGAAAGGATACCGCCAAATTGGTTGGTTGGTAATTCATTTTAATCTGGTTTAGACCTGACTAATCAAGGATACCGCCAGATTGGTCGGTTGGTAATTGAATTTTCTTACCGCCTATATGACAGGTTTATTTTGGTTCCACCTTTATGGCTGGTTGGACTTAATTTGACTTAATCAAGTTACCGCCTATATGGCTGGTTGGTAATGTTATCACAAGTTTATATATTATATTATGGGAGATATCTAAATAGTAAATAGTAAAAGTAAGTCTTTTTACCTTATCATTTTATATTATTGTAATTTACTTTTCAGCTTTTACTTTACCGCAATTACTTTTCAGCATTCTTATTTTATGTCTTTTACTTTTAAGTTTTTACTAGCCCTAGTTATGTGTCGTAACTAAATTAGTTATCTGGGGTTGTGAGACTTTTAATATCACCATTTTATAAGGGGTTATTTTATAGTTTGGGTAATTTAAAGGTATACATATTAAGTCTTAAGCTTAATGCGTCTTGTTAATTGGCCACTAATAAGATTGATCTGGTAAATCTAAAATAGACTTCACAAAGGAATTTTAGGTTTTAGCCTTAGACTTAATAGCCCACGATCTTCCTTGAGGATAGATAACCATTTAATAGATTTCCTTACAGGATAGACATATACCTGTCGGGCGGGGGTAGCCATAATTGGAACTTAAACATAATGAATCCAGATAATTTTGTTGACATAGACATATGGTTCAATTGGGTTAAACTGGGTATTTGCATCTAACCATCGACAAAGGCTTTCGTATAATTTAGTATTCCAGGTTAGTAAACCGATTTATTACACAAACATGAAATAACCACTTCATTTTTAAAAGATATTATAAAGATTCACAACCCTAGATAGTTTTTAATATTGAATTTTCTTAAACCGACCTTCGTGTAATTTTATTTACTTGTTTTTAAATTTAAAATCATCACCATTTCAAATCAATCAATCAACCTGTTAGATACTAGTAATCATTTGACCTCATAAAATTAATAGATTAGGTATTAAGTCCTCGTGGGATCGATACTTTTTATACTACTTGAATGATATGTGCGCTTGCATTATACGCGTGTGTGTAAGCACCGGTCAGAAACCTACTGACTACTCCCACTATAAAACAGATGTCCGGTCTCGTGCATAACATAGCATATATAAGACTACCAACCTCTAAGGCATATGAGATATGTCTCATTTCCTCAGCTATTTGAGGTGTCTTGGGAGTCTGTTCCTTAGACAAATGAATTATGTGTCTGAAAGGCAAATTACCTTTCTTGGAATTCTACATCCCAAATCACACAAGGATCTTGTTGATGTAAGATGCTTGAGACATTACTAACAGTCGTCTCTTGTGATCCCGAATAATCTGGATCTCAAGTACATAACTAGCCTCTCCCAAATCTTTTATTTGGAATTGATTAGCTAACCAAATTTTCATGTTCGATAATATTTTACATCATTCCCAATGAGTAAAATATCATCGACGTAGAAAACGAGAAAAGCCATCTTACGATCAATGATGCGCTTGTAAACACAAGGCTCATCAACGTTCTATAAAAAAATTATAAGACTTGACCATAGTATCAAATCTTATGTTCCAAGATCAGGATGCTTGCTTAAGTCCATAAATGGACCTTTATAGCTTGAACACCTTTTGCTATTGACCTTGGGTTATTAACATCTCTTGTTATACCATATAGATACTTTCATAGAGATTGTCATTCAAGAATTCAGTCTTAACATCCATTTGCCAAATCTCATAGTCATAATATGCGGCAATGGATAGAAGAATACAGATGGAGTTTAGCATGACTACTGGCGAGAAAGTCTCATTATAATCGACTACCTCTTTCTGGGTATAACCCTTGGCCACTAGCATAGCCTTGAAGGTTTTTACCTTCCCATCTACTCCTCTTTTTCTCTTATAGATCCACTTGCAACCTATGGTTTTTACTCCATCCGGTTGGTCTACAAGTTTTCCAAACTAAATTAGAGTACACAGACTTCATCTCGAGGTTCATAGATTTGAGCCATTTCTTTATATCAGTATCATCAATTGAACTACGATAGGTCAATTGATCATCTATACCATCACTTGATGCAACAACTTATGTCTCTCCACTTCCTAGATAGCGATCAGGTTGTCGTAAAACCCTCCCACTATGTCTAGGTGGTAGATCATTCTGATAAACTTGCATCTGACGCTCAGATGTGGAAGGTGTTATGTTTTTTTCAACAGTTGACTTTGGTGTGCTGGTCGAACGAGTAAGTAACTCTTCAAGTAACACTTTACTTCGAGGTTTGAACTCTCTCATGTAGTATTTCTCAAGAAATATAGCATTTGTCGAAGTAAATATTTTTTTATCTTCCGAACTATAAAAGAACTCACCCCTAGCCTCCTTAGGATAGCCTACAAATAGGCACACCTATGAATGAGGCTCCAGCTTTGTAGTATTGTTCTTCAGCATATGTACAAGACACCCTTATATGCGGAAATGTCACAAATTAGCTTTACGACCATTCCAAACCTCTAAGGGAGTCTTAGAAACAGACTTAGATGGAACTATATTTTGGATATATGTTATTATTTGTAATGCATACCCCTAGAATGAACTAGGTAATGTACTACAACTAAACATTCATCATGTCTGGTAGGGTCAGATTTCTCCTTTTTGCAACACCATTTTACTGTGGTGTTCCAGGTGCTGTGAGGTGGGATACTATTTTGTGTTCAACTAAGAATTCCTTGAAATCTCTACCAAGGTACTATCCTCCATCATTCGATCATACCAGACATGATGATCATTTTTTGTAAGCCTGCTTTCTGCTTCTTTCAGTTTAGAGGCTCGCTTGCAGCTTTGGGGTGGCGTTATTCTTTCAAGCTTCGATTTTAGACCAGTGAATGGGCTTCTAATAGCTTTGTTCTTTTATTAATTTTGTTGGGCTTTGTCTCTATCTTTTACTTGCCTTTGGGGCTTTTTTTCTTCTTTCGGCCTGCGAGCCTTAGCTTGTTGTTATTGTTGACTTAGTAGGCTTCTGCCTTACTGGGGGATGCCCCTTAGCACCAGTAATCATTTTTTCTGATATTTCATTAACTTTTACAAAAAAAAAAAAAGGTTCTCAACCTCAGCACGATATTCTTTGAACTTTTCAAAAGTATCTGACTTGTGTTGCATTAGGTAAACATAACCATATCTAGAATAATCGTAAATAAAAGTGACAATGTATTCATAACCACCTCGAGATTTTAAATTTTTCGGTCCGTAAACATTCAAATATATTAGCTTAATGTTGGAGATTATCTAGGGTCCCAAGGATCATAAATCAAGCATGAACATGTGAGAATACATTCGAGGAAGTCGCGGAATACTTACATCGAGCGGTTGAGTGACGCGGATGCAACAAAAACGAAATCTTTCTGCCTTGTACTGGTTCGGCAGTGGGCTGTTTTTGCTCACTGGTTTGGCCTCCATTTTGGTCATTCGTCAAGCTCCAAGCTTCGTCGAATGGTTCCCGGCTCATGGGTGGACTTCCCTATCACCTTCGCATGTCTCTCGGAGTGCTAGCTCTCTTGATTTTTTCCACAAAAACCAACACACTTGCTTCCTCATTCACGTTTTTTTCAAATCAGAAACAAGAAAGTTTACTGCCCTTTGGGCGTGAATGATGATGAGAAGAAAGAGAGAGAAGAAGTTGAAAAAATGTGTAATATGTTATTGATTTCTAAAATCAATTTAACATATACTAATATATAATAATAATATATGTCACTCAAGCTTTTAAAAGCTTTTCAACAACTCCCATCAAGTCACATCTATCAATCAAGTTGTCAAGTCACATCACTCAAAGTGACAAGTGATTTGACGCTTGATGTGACGCTAGATGCGACTAGCGATTTGACGCTTTATTTGACTTACATGCCGTACTCGAATTTGAAATGCGAATGCGCTCGCAAATAATCTCGGGCTCGGGTTCGCTAATTCCAAATTAACGAATTTTCCGTTGCGTCGTAATTAAATGATTACGCCTAGCGAAATCACTATTCACATCGCTAACGAATTAATTCAAAATTAATTCGTTCGCCCGAATTAAAATCTAATTTTAATTCCGCGTCGAAATCCAATTTCATTTAATATATCAAATATATTAATTTACCGATTAATTCCAAATTAATCGTTCTCTCTCTTTAATTGATATTTTATCCCAGATAAAATATCTCCGTAATTAATCCCAGATTAATTTTCTCTCTCATCTTATTAATCCCAGATTAAATAAAGTGTGAGTCATACGTCATCGGTGAATCTTTGGGAAGCGACCCATGAGATCCCCGGATATGTTGGCAGTAAATTCGGTCGTCGGACTATCCGAACACTTAAGTACCTCGTACTACATTTATACCAAATTACAAGACAAGGTTGGCTTCTAGCAAAGCGCCATGCCTCCCCAATTCTCCGGAAATATCCTTAAAAGAATAAAGGATTTGTATAAGGCGTAACATACGTAGTATTGCGTATTTCTGTCCAGTATCGGATGATCACATGCGAGGCCTGGGGCTGGTACAGTGTCTGCCCCGTAGGAAGCATATATCGGATAACGAGAAACTAGTCTCTTTAATATCGGATAATCATGACCAAGTCATATTATCCAGACGGTTGCAACCTTATTTAGAGAACCAGTTCTGTATCTCTGCGCGATCATCAACTCCATATGACTGGAGTGACACTTCCGTCTTGACATTACACCCAACACACTACGATTCTTGATATACCCAGAATTGGCGTACATAGAAACCGGTTAAAGCCCTGGACAACCTCAACCAAAGTATATTGATTGTTGTATGCATTAGCAGTGCAAGTCTCAGGTTAAGACCAAATACACCTACCCTGATTTCATATTTCCATAGACATATAGTCATACTACCAATGGAATTATGATGGGGTCTAATCCAGAGCGAAGCTGTTTCCCGTACCATCGGTGAAACACAACCTCCTATTACACTTGCATGAGTACCTTATACCCAAATATATGAGAACTATACCGTTGTGCCCTCACAACACTGACCGGCGTAAACACACACGTATAACGCAAGCGCACGTATCGTTCAAGTAGTATAAAAATATCGATCCCACGAGGACTTAATTCCTACTGTTGTTATTAATTGTTGAATCTATTTATTTACAAATATCTAATTAAATGAAGAAGAGAGAGATTGTTTGTTTGTTTGGTTGAAAGACTTTGCTAAATAAATAAAAAGACAAAAGAAAATACTAAAGAAAATACAAAAGACACAAAGATCTAGGGTTGTGATTTATTCCAATACCATTATAAAGATGAAGTGATTATTTTATAGTTAGGAAATACAATGATTTATTAACCTGGAACACGAAGTTATGCGAAAGCATCTGTCGATGGTCAGACACAAATACCCAGTATAACCCAATTGAACCATATTCCTATGTCAACCACATTATCTGGATTCATTAAGATTAAGTTCCAATTATGGCTACCCTCGCCCGACAGGTATATTCCTATCCTGTAAGGAAATCTATTAAAGGGTTATCTATCCTAAAGGAAGATCGTGGGTTATTGAGTCTAAGGTTTTAAACTTAAAATCCCTATGTCTAGTTTATTTTAAGTTTACCTAATCAATTTTATTAATGGCCAATTAATAAAAAGCATTAAGATTAAGACTCAATAAATAAATCTTTATAATACCCAAACTATAATCTAACCCTTTTTTAATACGGTGATATTAGATATCATCACAACCCCTAGATAACTAACACATAACTAGGACTAGTAACTGAAAAATAAAAGACATAAAGTAAAACTGAAAAGTAAAATAAAATAAAATGCTAAGGTAAAAGGAATTACTTTTACTACTACTAATTTAGATATCTCCCATAAAATAATATATAAACTTGTTATAATATTACCAACCGATCAATCTGGCGGTATCCTGATTAAGTCAAATTAAGTCCAACCAGCCATATAGGCGGTACCATAATTAAATTACCAACCGACCAATATAGCGGTATCCTTTTTAAGTCAGGTTTAAACCAGATTAAAATAAATTGCCAACCGACCAATATAGCGGTATCCTTTATTAATCAGTATTTTAATTAGTAAATATATATTTTTAAGGGAGATTAATCTAAATAGTAACAGTAAAAGAATTACCTTTCACCCTAGCTGGGAAATTACTTTCTCAAGAATAGTAAAAACTGTAAAAAGTAAAAAGTAAAAACTAAGTTACTATTATTACAAATGGTAATTAAAATAAATTACAAACTAAAAAAAATAAAAATAAAAATTAAAATATTTTTAGAGAGAGAAACTCTTTCTTCATCAAAGAGATGAGAGAGAGAAAGGCACACGGAATTCTGAAATTCGCGCAGTATTTATAGAAATTTTTGTCTTCAGCGTCGCGACGCCAGGTTAGCGTCGCGACGCTGGAATAGTAAGACGTGGCACGCTGAGAAGGCGACACGTGGCATGGCGGCTGACTGTTCACGCGACACGTGGCAAGGCGGCTAAGACTCAATTATTATGATGACGTCATTGATGAGGTCATGCTGACGTGGCGCTGACGTGGCGATGACGTGGCTCTGACGTGTGTTGCAATTGTCGGCACAATAGGATTGCGACACATGGCGACACGTGTCACGCTGTGATTGGCTGATGCTGACGTGGCAAGTTGACTTCGTTGACCTTGTGACGTGGCTGATGACGTGGCATGACACATGGCAAAGTTGACTCTTTGACCGCTGACATGGCTGATGACGAGGCGACACGTGTCAAGTCTGAGTGTCGGCAGCATATGATGTTGACACGTGTCACGGCGCACGTTAGCAGATTGGATGTGATGGTGACACGTGGCACGGTGCATTTTAGCAAAGTCAAACTTCTCAAATTCTGACATGTTGACCCGGCGCACTTTAGCAGATTCGGCGCATGCTGGGCGTCGCGACGCGGAAGGTCTGGGCGGCGCGACGCTGGAAATTACCAAAATGCCCTTTTTCGCCAATTTTCACTGTTTTACTCCAAATCACCTCCAGAATGTCCTGAAACTTTATTTATCTACAAAAAACACAAAACACATCAAAACATTCACAAAACTCAAGAAACTATACAAAATATTAGATTAAATGAGTGGGAAATAGTGATATAAATACCACTCATCACACCCCCAAACCTAACATTTTGCTAGTCCTCGAGCAAAATACAGAATAAAATAACAGAATAAAATTTAACTAAGCCATTTTCGTAGGGATCACGGTTGCATTTAGCATATGCAACAAGCCTTTAAACCCCTAGGTGTCCCTAGTGGACGAGTTGTAGTCTCGTGAGGGTTTACAGCAATGATACCCACAAACATTTTACAAAAGTAAAAAGGCAGTAAAACTAATGCACACAAAAGCAAAAAGACAAGAGAAAATAGAATAAAGAAGATAGTAACTAATCAAGTGAAACTTCTACTACAAGTTACTAGTTGTTTTGTTTCTTTCTAAATTACTAAATAAGTAAATTCTCCGATTATTTTTATCATTCTCCATATACACAGCCAACATAATATTAAACAACTCATTTTTGCCCACAATAGTCACAAGTGCAGTTGAAAAGAGAGTAATATTTTTGTCCTAAAGTTCTATCAGATTTCACACCTTTTTGGGGTAATGGAATAATTTTTCTGATTTTTCTGATTTTTTTCTTTGCTTTTTCTGAATTTTGACTTTTTATTTATATAAAATACCTTCCGTCTATGTAGCGAGCTTTGGGTTGGTGACTCCCAAACCAGTTGGCTTTAGGGCACCAGGTGTTAAGACACCCCTACGAACTTAATTACTCAGACTTCAGATATAAATATATTTTTTTGCGCATCTTCGATCCATGTAGCGAGCTTTGGGCCAGTGACTCCCAAACCAGTTGGTTTTAGGGCACTAGGTGTTAAAACACCCTTACAGACTTAATAACCCGGATCTTAGATACTTTATTTTTGTACATCAGAAATTTTTATTTTTTTTTTATTTTTTTTTTATTCCATAACTATGTATAGATGCTTCCTCCAATTAAACTAGAGCAGGGAATATTACAAACTTTTCAATTACAACTCATGTCCGTCTGTGTTACTATGTATGTTGATAATACCTGTCATATGAAGATTCATTTTAATCAGTATTATGGAGAATTCACAAATGATTACCTCCGCCATATATTAGGTGCATATTCCTTACAGCTAAGACTCGACCCAATTCCTGTGCTGCTTCTATGTATTGTGGTTTAGTACCAACAGTACTACCGCAAAACACACAGATGTTCTCAACTCGTCTTCTTGAAGTGGCTTCCATTTTTTTTATGTATTTCTTTCTCAACTATGGATGCCTTCAAATGTGCAATGACGGGCTGAATTTATAGTACCTGAAAGGGGTGAATACAATAATAGCACAAGTTTCTTCCAGAGGACGATTGTTAGCTAAACAACAAAAGAAATCGTGAAAGGTCAAAAAGTCTGGATCCTGTCTACGAAAATAAAGATAATTACAAAGGAAAAGCGAATCAAAGCAATAATTAAGGCAACAGAATTGTGTTTGCAATACGCCACTCGCGTAGTATAAATTCATTAGGATGTATCTTAAGATTTCATTCCTTATTCAGCCATCGTTAATGAAATGCCAAACACAATTCCTTCTGTCTTAAAATGCTTCGTTTGTGCTTTTCCCTACAAAAATAACACACAAAATTAAAAAGCTCACACTATGTATACACAAAAGAGTTTAGAAGATAATATCTGGTCAGCTGAAATTTTACAGGAAAAATTACCGATAGGAAAAATTTATGTTCAATTTACGTTTTTTTACCACGATCGATAATTGATCATTTTTTAGTGAAAATTTCGACAGAGTCTCCTCTAAAAACTCAAAATTTCCCTAAATTCATCCTAAAACTAACACTTCAAAAATCACCACAATGTCAAACTTCGCCCCCAATTCTACAAAATTCCATCGATCTGGCAATTTCTAAACTCAGAATTCAGCCAGTTATTCACCGCTAAACTTCCAAATTCACAATCCTCCAATTTCAACAAAATCAACCACAAACTCATTCAATTTTTTTTATCCCCTTTTACTACCAAAATTTCAAAACCTGTAACATTCAATTTCAAAATTAACCACACAAATTATCCATAAAAATCAGATCTGATCATGGATGGTTTTGATAGTAGGTTTGTTGCTTGGCAGTGGTTGGCTTTGGTAGATCTCGACGATGATGGTCTGGTCTAGGCTGGTGGTTCACGGCTCGGCAAGGGTGACTCACAGCTGATCTGTGGTTGGCAGTGGTAGCTTGGATCTGGTTTGGTGATGTCAGTTTTGGTTTCAGTGAGGTGGCTGGACGGTAGTGATGGCTGGTTCGGTTTTGATTCGGCGAAGGAAGGGCTCGGTCACGGCAAGGGTGGCTCGCGGTGGTTGTTGATGCGTTCGGCGATTGGGTTGCTGTGGAGGTTCTCGGCTTTTGCGGTTTGGGTTGGAGATTGATTTCGAAGAGGAAGATGATGATGGGTTTGATAGATCTCGGTCAAATACTCTCGGTTTGGTGGGTCTCGGCTGGCTGGATCTTGGGTGTTGGTGGCTCGGTTTTGATTCGGCGAAGGAAGGGCTCGGTTATGGGGTTGCTGGTTTGGTGAGTGGTTGCGGTTTGGGCGAGGTGAATCTTGGTGATAGGCTCGGCCATGGTGGGTTTCTGGTTCTGGTAGATCTTTGGTTTGTGGTTGAAGTGGCTGTGATGGATCTCGGTTTTGGTCTCAGTTGATGGCTTCTAGTTCGGTTGCTGTTTGAGTGATGGGTTGAGAGAAAATGGTGAGATCTGTGAAGAAGGAGGAGTGATCTGTGCGTGGTGGCTGCTGGTTTTAGGCCTGTAAACAAACCAGTGTCGCGACGCTGAAATTGGTCGTGCGTCGCGACGCTCGGTAATTTTGAGGGTTTTTTTTTTTTGGCAAAACCATGTCTTGCGACAGATAAATCCATAGGGACGCGTCCCAAAAGCTGACTTCTTACTCGGCCATCTCTACTGGATTAACTTTGTATCTTCGTGATTTTGTCAAATTTTTATTTTGTGAAAATCCCGCTTGCACTGGCTTGCTTTGTCCTGATAAATTCCATTTTTAATTTTTCCTGCAAAACTCATACACAAAATTAAAAAGTTCACACAAAATAGATAAATAAATAAATTACAACAAATTGCATGGGTTGCCTCCCTGCTAGCGCTAAATTTTTCGTCTTCAGCCAGACGTGACTGAAATTCATCTGTTAAGGAGGTTTCAGTGTCGTTTTGGATGTCCTATCAAAGACAATCCCATGAGCGTTGCTTTTGAAGGGTCTCTTCCAACGGTAAAGTGGCCAAAATAATTTTGTCTCAGTCATTGCTCGTGCCACCTTTTTGATTCTTGTTACTCCAGTGGTTCCTGCAAAGAAACAAAGAAAATCAGGAGGTCTCGTATGATGCTTGACTTGGAATGGAAATTCCATTCTGTCAAGCTTCTGGTTGATATCTTTGGTTTGTACTCCCCAAAACAGCGATGTTTTTCCTGAATGCTCTGGATCTTTAATAAGGTCAGACATTTGCTCCTCCATTTGCTTTGTTTCTTGTTCCACCTTTTCTTCACAGATGTATTTGAAAATTTCTGCATTCAGCTCTTCATCTGTCATCTGTGAAATACATGTTTCAAAATTTTCAACCTGAAAAGAAATGTCAGATTTTAGGTCTTCATCCTCTGATCTGGTTGAAATGATTGGCTCAGGTAGATCTTCATCAAACATTTGTGCAATGGAATCTCCAAGATCTTCATTTTGAGGATACAGAATTCCATCCTCAATTTTTGATGCAGTTGGTACAAACAGCTCAGTTTCATCCTCGTCAGAATCTGAATAATAGAAATCAAATCGAGACTTTGCCGGTTCGAGTTCCTGAACTGATACCTCTGGTTGTTGATACTGCTCAGCCTCCTCCTCTGTTAAGGTGTCATCGTGGATTTCTGGGTACTCGAAGGCTTCATCAGTGTCATCTGAAACTGGTTCTTGAGGTATGATGTTCTGGTTTTCTATTAATTGTCTGA
The DNA here is from genome assembly GCA_019454045.1 of Zanthoxylum bungeanum. Classification (NCBI taxonomy): domain Eukaryota; kingdom Viridiplantae; phylum Streptophyta; class Magnoliopsida; order Sapindales; family Rutaceae; genus Zanthoxylum; species Zanthoxylum bungeanum. The sequence goes on along the minus strand of SKCR01030722.1, from coordinate 53,157 downwards.
TCTGATCTATTATTCTCTGTATGGATCATGCGTTACTCTGAATTTGTGCATCAAATCGAGCATCCTGTTCTTTGAACATGTGAATTAATTGATCTTCCTCGGATGGTTCTGGTTCTTGATAAGGATCGAAGGAAAATGGTGGATAAGATGGAAAATGTGATGGTTCTGTGAAATATGTTGGCTCATCATACCATGAAGGATTCTGATAGTTCTGCCACCCTGAATTGTAGTTGTATTCGCAATAATCGCTTGGGTGGTTACCATTACATATGTCACATCTCCACATTGAGTTCTGTTGAGCAAAAGTAGTATTACTTGGTTCTGTCATCCAGTGATAGTTATTGGGCTGAACAACAGGCCTCAGAAAACCGGACTGTTGCTCCCAGATTTTGGGTGTATCTTCTTGTAAAGCTCGTAATTTTTCAATCTCCCAGTAGTGTTCCATTTTTTTAATCACCTGAAAACAAAAGAAATAAAAATTACAAAATAAAAGAAAGAAAATTAGATATAAGTAAATTAGATAGTTTCAAAATTAACAACTCAAGAAATATAAGTCCCCGGCAACGGCACAAAAAACTTGATCGGCGTAAACACACACGTATAACGCAAGCGCACGTATCGTTCAAGTAGTATAAAAATATCGATCCCACGAGGACTTAATTCCTACTGTTGTTATTAATTGTTGAATCTATTTATTTACAAATATCTAATTAAATGAAGAAGAGAGAGATTGTTTGTTTGTTTGGTTGAAAGACTTTGCTAAATAAATAAAAAGACAAAAGAAAATACTAAAGAAAATACAAAAGACACAAAGATCTAGGGTTGTGATTTATTCCAATACCATTATAAAGATGAAGTGATTATTTTATAGTTAGGAAATACAATGATTTATTAACCTGGAACATGAAGTTATGCGAAAGCATCTGTCGATGGTCAGACACAAATACCCAGTATAACCCAATTGAACCATATTCCTATGTCAACCACATTATCTGGATTCATTAAGATTAAGTTCCAATTATGGCTACCCTCGCCCGACAGGTATATTCCTATCCTGTAAGGAAATCTATTAAAGGGTTATCTATCCTAAAGGAAGATCGTGGGTTATTGAGTCTAAGGTTTTAAACTTAAAATCCCTATGTCTAGTTCATTTTAAGTTTACCTAATCAATTTTATTAATGGTCAATTAATAAAAAGCATTAAGATTAAGACTCAATAAATAAATCTTTATAATACCCAAACTATAATCTAACCCTTTTTTAATACGGTGATATTAGAAATCATCACAACCCCTAGATAACTAACACATAACTAGGACTAGTAACTGAAAAATAAAAGACATAAAGTAAAACTGAAAAGTAAAATAAAATAAAATGCTAAGGTAAAAGGAATTACTTTTACTACTACTAATTTAGATATCTCCCATAAAATAATATATAAACTTGTTATAATATTATCAACCGACCAATCTGGCGGTATCCTGATTAAGTCAAATTAAGTCCAACCAGCCATATAGGCGGTACCATAATTAAATTACCAACCGACCAATATAGCGGTATCCTTTTTAAGTCAGGTTTAAACCAGATTAAAATAAATTGCCAACCGACCAATATAGCGGTATCCTTTATTAATCAGTATTTTAATTAGTAAATATATTATTTTTAAGGGAGATTAATCTAAATAGTAACAGTAAAAGAATTACCTTTCACCCTAGCTGGGAAATTACTTTCTCATGAATAGTAAAAACTGTAAAAAGTAAAAAGTAAAAACTAAGTTATTATTATTACAAATGGTAATTAAAATAAATTACAAACTAAAAAAAATAAAAAATAAAATTAAAATATTTTTAGAGAGAGAGAAACTCTCTCTTCATCAAAGAGATGAGAGAGAGAAAGGCACACGGAATTCTGAAATTCACGTAGTATTTATAGAAATTTTTGTCTTCAGCGTCGCGACGCCAGGTCAGCGTCGCGACGCTGGAATAGTAAGACGTGGCACGCTGAGAAGGCGACACGTGGCATGGCGGCTGACTGTTCACGCGACACGTGGCAAGGCGGCTAAGACTCAATTATTGTGATGACGTCATTGATGACGTCATGCTGACGTGGCGCTGACGTGGCGATGACGTGGCTCTGGCGTGTGTTGCAATTGTCGGCACAATAGGATTGCGACACGTGGCGACACGTGTCACGCTGTGATTGGCTGATGCTGACGTGGCAAGTTGACTTCGTTGACCTTGTGACGTGGCTGATGATGTGGCATGACACATGGCAAAGTTGACTCTTTGACCGCTGACATGGCTGATGACGAGGCGACACGTGTCAAGTCTGAGTGTCGGCAGCATATGATGTTGACACGTGTCACGGCGCACGTTAGCAGATTGGATGTGATGGTGACACGTGGCACGGTGCATTTTAGCAAAGTCAAACTTCTCAAATTCTGACATGTTGACCCGGCGCACTTTAGCAGATTCGGCGCATGCTGGGCGTCGCGACGCGGAAGGTCTGGGCGGCGCGACGCTGGAAATTACCAAAATGCCCTTTTTCGCCAATTTTCACTGTTTTACTCCAAATCACCTCCAGAATGTCCTGAAACTTTATTTATCTACAAAATAACACAAAACACATCAAAACATTCACAAAACTCAAGAAACTATACAAAATATTAGATTCAATGAGTGGGAAATAGTGATATAAATACCACTCATCAAACACGCACAAGTGTAATACTAGTCTTTTACGCATTCATCGATGTCCAATCTCGATAATGCTCTGACTAGGGATATTTAATGATTTATCCTTCGTGGACTGATACTGTCTCATATCATTCTCAATCCAGGAACAAATCACAGGGACCTCCTATCATTTATACATCTAGGTGATCTAATCACAAATGATAATAGTGCAATCTCCTTTGTCACATAGTTAATTTGTACAACAACACCATGATCTGTACAAATAGTGACGCTATGGGTCATAATTGTCCAACAATCTCCCACTTGGCCTATAGCCAGTCACTCGAGTGCTTGACACCCAAACTATGTACGGTTGGCACAAACTGCTGAGAAAGACTTTCGTCAGCGGATTTGCATGACTATCATCTGATGCGATTTATTCGATCATCACATCGCCACAATGTATAATCCGAACGAATTAGATGAATATCGAAGTATGTATCTGGATCGTTGATGAGACCATTAATTCTTTAGCCTGTGCTCAAGCCTAGCTCAGCTACTAACAGAATTATATCTAATCTAATTAGATTTATTATCGACCCAAATGGCTTCTATTGCCGCTTCAGCTGCACCAATAACCCGCATTTGTTGTTTATTCGGTAACAGTATCTTGCTTGGAAGATTTCCATCTCACTGTTCCGTTATTCAAATTGTATAGTACCGTTTGCGACTTTTAGTCGTTTAGCGGTTTAGGAAACTTGCTACAGTGATCCCAGTCACTTCAAGTTCTACATCTCCATAGTTTAAGACAGCATCATTAGTTCTCTAAGACACTAAGTATGTTCTTAACTTCAATCCAGTGACTATCACTTGGATTGGCCTGTTTGTGAATCCATATGCTCAAAGCATATGAGACACCAGGTCGCGTACATTTTTCAATGTACGATTCCACGAAGAGTTTTCAAAAGCCAAGCTTTCTCCGATATTTATTATTATGGGAATATCATTTCCAAGAAATGACGTATTATCATTATTTATAGGACAACCACTGTCAATGCGCTCCCACTAACCCTCTTATATACACTTGCATCATTTCGTTTTGAATTAAATCATAAACCATTATGATTACATCAAAACGATAATTCCAAGAACCTAATGCTTGCTTCAATCCAAACATGGATCAAACAACCAGCAAACCTTGTTTGCTAGTTTTGGTACGACAAAATTGACAGGATGTTGTAAACATCCTCCAAAAGGTTTCATTTTCAAGAAAGCGATTTTCCCGTAAAGCTGTCATGTTTCATAAACGAAACATGCAGATTTAGCAAGCATTATCCAAATGGATTTACCGTGGCAACAGTTAAAAGGTTAAATCGTAATCAACACAATGTTGATAACGATACCTTTCCGCTAAAAGCCTAGCTTTATACGTTGGTATGTTGCCATCCATGTATGTCTTCCTTGAAGACTTATACAGTACCAATAGGCACAATGCCTTGTGGTACATCAACTAGTATCCAAACGTGTTGATATACATGGAATCCATTTCGAACTCATGACACTTTGTCAAAATAGAGAGTCGATACCTTGTATCACTTCCTCATACGTAGTCAGTTGGTATACCCCAAAAGATTAACATCTTTATAAAGTGAGATCAGAAATCCATACCCCAGGTTTTTTCTGAATCTCTCCGACATACGCGATTCTTGTGTATACGAAGATTACTGGTATAGTTTCATCCTTGATGAACTATTTGTGTTCCATTAGGATTCGATGCCTGGACAGTATTACTCCGATTTTCATCGAGTTTTACTATCCTCCCACTTACCACTGCATATCGGTATTCCTCTTAGGAAAACCGCATGGTGAACAACAATCTAATTGTTATCTTGTGAGTTGTATAAGTACAATACTTATGCTATCCCTAGGATAACCTACAATTGGCACTTATCCAATTTGGGTTTTAGTTTGGTATCATCCAAACATATGCCTAGCATACCCAAATATTCAGGAATGAGAAACCTGGTTTCTTTCATGTTCATATCTAATATGATATCTATCAAACAGATTATTATGGAACGTTATTCTAAATAAGTTCTTGCACTATTAAAGCGTATCCGTTGAAGGAAATTGTAGCTTAGAGCGACTCATGATTAACCTTATCATGTCCAAAAAAATTTGGTTACTCAGTTCGGACACACCATCAAACTGACGTGTTCCGAGAGGAGTCCTCATTTGAAAGAATATTGTACTCTTTCAAGTATATGAGAAACTTATTGCTTAATTATTTTCCATTACGGTCTTACTGTGACGGTATAATACTATAGCCGATCTGTTTGTCTATTTCGTGTCGAAACTGTAGTTTCTGATTTGTGTTCTTCAAAAGAAAAACATAACCATAACGCGATGCCACATCCGTAAAGGTCACGTAATATTCATATCCAACTCTAGCCTAGCTAGACATGGGCCCACTTGTTTCATTATGAACTAGGGCTAACAGATCAGTGGCATTTACCCTTTTACCAAGTAAATAGTGTTTTAGGCATATTGCCCAATAAACTAGATTCGTAGACTTTATTTGATTGGGATCAAATCAATCTTAGTACCTGCTCTTCAAAAGTGCGGATATACTATTCTTGTTTAATTGTGTCCCAGACAATAATGCCACAATTAGTTTCAACTGATCAAATAAGTTTGAACTATTGTTTGTCATGTTTAAGATTTGAGATTTATTTATATTCAAAATATAAATAATGTTATTTACATCTAATGTAATTATCTCAATATCATATTTATATAATGAAACACTTTAGTGTTCTAGAATATAAAGGTTCACCCGCAGCGGGTTAAACACTGATACAAAGATAATGTTTCTAGTCAAAGTAGTTACATTATAACAGTTTCATAATCCTGCTCATAGCAGATTCTGACATCAGTATATTTTTATGTACCACACTAAGTATTTAAAATCCAATTTCAATACTAGTAGTGAACATAATCTTGACAAACATATTTGAATTCAGAGCCTTGCTCGTTCTTCAATTCCTTCATGTCTGCTTTGTCCAAACGGCAGTCACGCTTCCGCAATCCCGTTTGCCACAATTAGTCAGACATTTTGGGATATGTCCTTTATCTTTCTAAAAGATTATAATTATATTGCATTTGCCTTTTTCAACACTCCAGAAGCCTTTGGCCAAGCCTTGGCCTTCTAGAATATCAAAGTAAGGTGCGTCTTTCGCTACTTGCCTAATTGCAAACTTTGACTTTGTCTCCTTAAGAATAGTCATTAACTCTCCAAGAGTTATTATTGCAATTATTGTACTTCTAAAATCTAAAATAGATCTTTGAAGATCCTTCAATTTTTTTATCATACTTTAAGGATCTAATCCTTAGTTCTGATTCAGAAATTAAGGAGTCTACTACGGTAAGTATAATGGATTAAGCATTTTAGTTATCATCATATTAATCTTCCAAAGATTATGCTCGACTATTTGCTTAACTCAGGGCTTTAGGCTTAATATGTTATTTTATCCAATAAAGTAACTTATTATTTTTCCAGGACCATCCTGAAATTATTCCCAATTTGAAAATTAAAACCATTTAAATACATTTTCCCTAGGATTATGTTTTAAATGTCAATCTTTCAATTTTATATCTTGATTCTAATAGTCCAACTATTTATTCAACGATTTAGGTACTATTTATTATAATGATTACAATAGTCCAACTATTTAATAAACTATAATTTAATAGATTAAAATCAATTATATTGATTACTATAATCCAATTACAAAATCAACTATGAATGAATAGTTTGAATATAATCCAACTATTTATTAAAACAACATTTTAAATATTAGTCCAACTAACATTTAATTTTTGACGACGAATGATATTTGAATAAGCGCATATGGCAAGTAATTAAACGAATATTACAAATTCAATTCTTGCCTCCCACTATTTTTCGGCGAGCCTCTAACCATCTGTCGAGTACTCGGGAAACCGTGTTTCCTAGCGGGCTAGGATCCCGTTAAATATCACACAATCTTGAATTTGGCCAACAAATTATATGATAATTAACTAGGTAGATCTCTAAGATCGATTGGATCCAATCCAATTCCTAGATCCGGTAGGGGGACATCCAAGTCCGAAACATATATCTTATATATGCCAATAAATCCAATGTATTACCTAACCTTTTTCCTCTGAATCAACTAAGCCTTTGCTTTGGCACAACAAACTTAGTGATCCCAGTTAAGCGCGACCCATTGACCATGGAAAGCTTCGTAATCAATGTCGATGGACAAGAAGTGGTCTTGACTTTGGCCAACAAACCACAACTTATTCATATCTATTATGAATATAAATATTTCTATTCGCAATAGAAAAACTATAGCGCTCTAATCGTTAAAGTATTAAATCAAACCTTAAAAAAGATACTCTTATACTTCTCGTAAGAAAGAGTGAACTCCATATCTATGTAAAATATTCTCATCTACATATCAAACCATGTCCCCAAAATACGTAGTTATTGGCAGAGATTGTTTCACCAACCTCACCTTCGTAAATCAAAGGACATAGCATGCCATACCAGAGTTCGTAGTACACTCAGGATTAAGATCAATCCATATATGACCATCTAGTAGATAAAATTTAATTATATGTTTAACATATATTATAAGATATTCATTTTTATCTGTGTCTAGTCTTATATGATCACATCATACAAGGTGTCTCCATTCTCATGTCACCATATGAACGATCCCGGATCAAGGTCGTTATACAAGTATAGAATAGACCGTGACAATAGATAAACCATAAATAAAGTACCCGCTTTGATTGCTCTCTATGGACTGTTTTAAATTTCTAACTTCATACTTAAATCCTCTTGTGTGTGACACTCATGCACTAAGTTCTTAAAGCACACAAGTAATCTAGGGTAAACAAGACAATTTACAATATACAATTTAAATCAAATAATTTTGATAAATGAATAATGTATATTTTATTTCAATAAACAATTCTTTTTGCAATACATGAAGCTCTAGGGCATATATCCCAACAGTTCAGGGTGCCCCTCTGGTTCCTCCCAAATCATCAATTTTGCTATCTAAATTCATTTCATCACGCAATTCTCAAAAATTTTCCTTTTTCAAAAGCTTGTCTTCTTCCAAGGCATGAGCATTGTCTAAATTCAAAATTTAATTTTCAACTAAGGTTTCACCTTTAAAAGGCTTCTTTGAGTGTGAGTGTGATTCTTTTACCAATAATTATGTGTAACCTGTATCAGTTTATACTGGTGCTAAGTGTAGATTAATGCTTACACTTTAATTCACTTTTTATTTTTTTCTTAATTAAGCTAATCTAACACCTAGTTAAGGATCAACATGATTTTTCAAATGTTTATTTTATGTAAGGCTTATCCTTAGCTTTCTTAAGTCATCAAATTATCTTTTGACGTATAGACTGTACATTTGTGATGCAAGCCTCTGGTTACTCAATAATTTCACCAACTCAAGTTGCTTTGCATATTTGATATTTGAGTTTTAATTTGACGTGATAGTACTCATGGGGTTCACGATACTCCCGGTTACTAAACAGTTCAAACATCGTAGCAGGTTTTGTGGGGCTCACCATTTTTCTCTCTTCTCTTATTTTCTTTTTTTTTTTCACATTTGTTCTTTTTTTACATATTTATTATTATTATTTTTCATTTACGTCATCTCTTTATCCTAGTGTCATCTTAGTCTTAACCTTGGAAAATGGTCAAATGAATGTCAAGTGTTTTGACCATTCCTACAAGTCGCACAAGCATAATCTCTTTCTAAGTGCATTGCAATTCAATGTGCAAATTTAGTGCACTTTTGTGAATAATTTTTTTCTAGTGATTCCAAATTTTAAAATTATTTTAAATATTTAGACATGCTCATTTTCTTATCGAGAGACAGAATATTCTTCAGAAAATTGAATTTTATTTCATCATCGAACCTTAAAAAGAGTCATCACATGAATAGAACAAAAAATACAAAGGCGACAATTTGGAACCCATTCAGTGTATGGTTGAGGCTCAAGATCGAGTATTCTACCAGCTTCAATCAGGTATTGAATCTCATGCTTCAGGCGGGTGCAGTTGTCCGTGTCATGACATTTTTGTTGATGAAAACGGAAATATAGGTTCAGGTAGAGATGACGGGGTATTGGATTTGGCAACAGTTTTAGATCTAGCGGTTTTTAATATCCTTTGAATTTTATGCTCATCCAAAATCCTAGACATTGGTTCTCCCAAGTCGGCAAAATACCATTTCCGGATGGTGTTCATTTTTGTTGTTTCGTATCCTGAGCCTCCCTCATTAGTCTTCTTATTTTCCATTGGCTCCGCGCTTTGCCTAATTTTTTCCATGATCCTAACCACCATCGGATCTGCGACATTACCCATGTTGGTTTCACATGAATACATCAAAGAAGCAAGGCGGAATACATACTCACATTGAACGGTTTGAGATGCGAAGAACAAAACCACTTGGCCTCCTCCATGAAGCTCGGTTTTGGTCTCTTTGAACTGCAGTGGTGCTCGATTTTGGGCTGTGAAAGTCCTCCAAGATTCGGCCATGGGAGACACCATGGAAGCTCCAAGCTTCAAGCTCCAAAATTGATTCCAAGCTCATGTGTTAGTTTCCCTATCACCTATGTATAACCCAAGGTGTGCTAGCACTTCTTCATCTTCCTTTATTTTCTGTCAAACCAGAAATTTGAGAGGAGAATAGATGAAAAACGGCTCAAATCCGAGAGAAAAAAGAGAGGGAAGAATGGTTTCCTTGAAACCGATTTTGGGAGAGAGAGAAAATAAAAAGAAATTGTATTATTTATATATTTGTTTTATTTTCCAAAAACAAAACAAATACATAAATCATTTTCATTTATTAAAAAATCAAAAGGCAAAAGTCAAAAAATCAAAACCATTAATGCCTTTTCAACAACCACATCAATCACTCAATCAAGTGACAACTTGTCACATCACTCAAAATGACATTTGATTTGACGCTTGATGCGACTAGCGATTTGACGCTCGATTTGACTTGCGTGCCGCACTCGAATTCGAATGCGAATGCGCTCGCAAATAATCCCGGGCTCGGGTTCGTTAATTCTAAATTAAGGAATTTTCCGTCGACGCAATTAAACGATTACGCATAGCGAAATCACTATTCACATCGCTAACGAATTAATTCTAAATTAATTCGTTCGCCCGAATTAAAATCTAATTTTAATTCCGCGTCGAAATCCAATTTCGCATAATATATCAAATATATTATTTCATCGATTAATTCCAATTAATCGTTCTCTCTTTAATTAATATTTTATCCCAGATAAAATATCTCCGTAATTAATCCCAGATTAATTTTCTCTCTCTTCTAATTAATCCTAGATTAATTAAAGTGCGAGTCATACATCATCGGTGAATCTTCGGGAAGCGACCCATGAGATCCCCGGATATGTTGGCAGTAAATACGGTCGTCGGACTATCCGAACACGTAAGTACCTCGTACTACGTTTGTACCGATTTACAAGACAAGGTTGGCTTCTAGCAAAGCGCCATGCCTACCCAATTCTCCAGAAACATGCTTGAAGGAATAAGCGATATATATCAAGCGTAGTATACCGTAGTATTGTGTATGTCGATCCAGTATCGGATGTTCACGTGCTAGGCCTGGGGCTGGAATTGTGTCTGCCCTGTACGAAGCACATATCGGATGTCTGGCAACTAGTCTCTATAATCGGATATACATGACCAAGTCATAATATCCCGATAGCTCGAGCATTTAAGAGAACGAGTTCCGTATCCTATGTGACCATCATCTCCATATGACTGGAGTGATACTTCCGTCTTAACATCACACCCAACACAATACGATTCTCAATATACCCAGCATTGGCCTACACAGAACCTGTTAAAGCCCTGGACGACCTCAATCAAAGTATATTGATTGTCGTAAGTATTAGCGGTGCAAGTCTCAGGTTAAGACCAAATACACCTACCCTGATTGCAGACTCCCATAGACACATAGTCATACTACCAATGGGATTCTGCAGGGGTCTATCCAGAACGAAGCTGTTTCCCGTACCATCGGTAAAACACAACCTCCTATTACACTTGCATGAGTATCATATACCCAAATATATGAGAACTATGTCGTTGTGCCCTCACAACGTGTACAAGTGTAATACTAGTCTTTTACGTATTTATCGATGTCGAATCTCGATAATACTCTGACTATGGATATTTAATGATTTATCCTACGTGGACTGATACTGTCTCATATCATTCTCTGTCCAGGAACAAATCATAGGGACCTCCTATCATTTATATATCTAGGTGATCTAATCACAAATGATAAGAGTGCAATCTCCTTTGTCACATAGTTAATTTGTACAACCACACCATGATCTGTACAAATAGTGACGCTATGGGTCAAATTGTCCAACAATCTCCCACTTGGCCTATAGCCAGTCACTCGAGTGCTTGACACCCAAACTATGTACGGTTGGCTCAAACTGCTGAGAAAAGGTTTTCGTCAGCGGATTTGTATGATTATCATCTGATGCGATTTATTCGATCATCACATCGCCGCGATGTATGATCCGAACGAATCAGATGAATATCAAAATAAGTATCTGGATCGTCGATGAGACCATTAATTCTTTAGAATGTGCTGACGCCTAACTCAGCAGCTAACAGAACTATATCTAATCTAATTAGATTTATTATCGACCCAAATGGCTTCTATTACTGCCTCAGTTGCAGCAATAACCCGCATATGTTGTTTATTCGGTAACAGTATCTTGCTTGGAAGATTTCCAGCTCACTGTTCCATACTACTATTGTATAGTACCATTGTTACGACTTATAGTAGTTATCATGAAAGCCAAGCTTTCACCGATTATATTATGGGAATATCATTTCCAAGAAATGATATATCATCATTACTCAGGACATTTACTGTCAGTGCGCTCCCACTAACGCCTTATGTACACAAGAATTATTTTCGTTTTGAATTAAATCATAAACTATTATGATTACATCAAAACGATAATTCCAAGAACCTAATGCTTGTTTCAATCCAAACATGGATCGAATAACCTGCAAACCTAGTTTTGCTTTGTTATGGTTTGACAAAACCGTCAGGATGTGGTAAACATCCTCCGAAAGGTTTCCGTTAAGGAAAGCGGTTTTGGCATTCAGCTGCCACATTTCATGAATGAAACATGCAGCATTAACAAGCATTGTCGAAATGGATTTTCCGTGGCAACAGGTAAAAGTTTCGTCGTAATCAACACAATGTTGATAACTCTACCTTTTATCTACAAGCCTAGCTTAGTACGTTGGTATGTTGGCCATCCATGTATGTCTTCCTTGAAGACTAATTTAGTACCAATAGGCACAATGCCTTACGGTACATCAACTAGTGTTTAAACATAGTTGGTATACATGGAATCCACTTCGGACTTCATGACACTTTGCCATAATAGGGAGTCGATACCTTGTATCACTTCCTCATACGTAATCAGTTGGTATACCTCAATAAGATAGACATATTTATGAGGTTAGATCAGAAACCCATACCCCAGGTTGTTTTCTGACTCTTTCTCCGACCTATGCGGTTCTTGTGTATTCGAAGATTATTGGTATAGTTTCATCCTTGATGAACTATTTGTGTTCCAATAGGACTCGGTGCCGGGAATAGTATTACTCCGATTTTCATCAAGTTTTACTATCCTCCCACTTACCACTGCATATCGGTATTCCTCTTAGGAAGACCACATGGTGAGTAACAATCTAATTGTTCTCTTGTGAGTTGTATAAGTACAATACTTATGGTATCCCTAGGATAACCAACAACTTTGGCACTTATCCAATTTGGGTTTTAGTTTGGTATCATCCAAACATATGCCCAGCATACCCAAATTATCAGGAATGTGCAACCCCCGGTTTCTTTCCCGTTCATATCTAATATGATATGTGTCAAACAGATATTTATGGAACCTTATTCAAATAAGTTCTGCACTGTTTAGCGTATCCATTGAGGAAATGGTAGCTCAGAGCGACTCGTGATTAACCTTATCATGTCCAACAAAATTCGGTCTCTCATTTCGGACACACCCCGTCAAATTGACGTGTTCGGGAGGAATCCTCATTGAAAGAATACTATACTCTTTCAAGTATACGAGAAACTTATTGCTTAAGTATTTTCATCATGGTCAAACCGTGATGGTTCAATACTTTAGCCGATCTGTTTGTCTATTTCGTGTCGAAACTCTAAAAGTTTCCGATTTGTGTTCTTCAAAAGAAACACATAACCATACACGATGCCACATCCGTAAAGGTCACGAAATATTCATATCCACATCTAGCCTAGCTAGACATGGGCTGACTTGCTTCACTATGAACTAGGGCTAACAGATTGGTGGCATTGGCACGTTTACCAATTAAATAGTGTTTTAGGCACTTTGCCCAATAAACTAGATTCGTAGACTTTATTTGAATAGAATTAAATTAGTCATAATACCCACTCTTCGAAAGTGTGGATGTACGATTCTTGTTTAATAGTGTCCCTGACAACAATGCCACAATTAGTTTCGTAACTGATCAAATCAGTTTGAGCTATTTATTTGTCATGTTATATATTTGAGATATTATTTATATTCAAAATATAAATTCTGTTATTCACATCTAATGTGTTTATCTTAATATCATCTTTATAAAATAAAACACTTTAGTGTTCTAGAATATAAAGGTTCACCCGCAGCGGGTCAAACACTGATATAAAGATAATGTATCTAGTCAAACTAGTTACATTATAACAGTTTCCTAATTTAAGCACATACCCGAAGGTAGTTCCTAAATTCAGGTATCACTACGGTTAAAACAGTTACTTTCGTCCCGTTTTCAATTTGCAGATAAATCTCAATTGAAGTCAGTATCATGGTCAAAACAGATTCTGAACATCAATACATATATTTTATGTAGGACACTAAGTATCTAAAATCTAATTTTAATACTAGCTGTGAACATAATTATGACAATCATATTTGAAGTCAGAGTCTTGCTCGTCTTCAATTCCTTCTTAGGATATGTCCTTTATCTTCCTAGAAGATTATAATGATTTTGCCTTTGCCCTTCTTCACACTCCAGAAGCCTTTGGCCAAGCCTTGGCTTCCTGGAATATCGAAGTAAGGTGCGCCTTGCGCTATTTGCCTAATTGAAACTTTGACTTTATCTCCTCGAGATTAGTCATTAATTCTCTAAGAATTATTTATTGCAATTTTAGTATTTCAAAAGATCTAAAATAGATCCATGAAAATCCTTCAATTTCATTATCATACTTTAAGGATCTAATCTCTAGTTCTGATTCAGAAATTAAGGAGTCTACCGCGACAAGCTTAATGAATTAAGCGCTAAAGTTTTCATTACATGAATATTCCAAATATCATGTTCCACTTATTTGCTTAACTCCTAGCTTAGGCCTAATATATATTATTTTATCAAATAAAATAACTTATTAATTTCCAGGACCATCCTGAAATTATTCCCAATTTCAAAAATTAAAGTCGTTTAAATACATTTTCACCCAGGATTATGTTTTTAAACATTAATCTTTCAATTTATCTTGATTCTAATAGTCCAACTATTTAATCAACGTTTGTGGTACTATGTATTATATTGATTATTATAGTCCAACTATACAATCAAATATAATTTAAATTAATTAACCTCAATTACATTGATTACTATAATCTAATTATAAAATCAACTGTAAATTGAAATTAATTAATTCAAATATATTGATTACTATAATCCAATTATATAATCAACTATAATACAGTCCAACTGTTTATTAAAAACAACAATTTAAATATAGTCCAACTAACATTTAATCTAACGACGAAATAATTTGTGATTGAGCGCGTATGGCGAGTAATTGAACGATTATTGCAAATTCAATTCTTGCCTCCCACTTTTTTTCGGCGAGCCTCTAACCCTCTGTCGAGTACTCGGAAACCGCATTTCCTAGTGGGCTAGGATCCCGTTAAATATCACACAATCTTGACTTTGGCCAACAAATTGTATGAAAATTAACTAGGTAGATCTCTAAAATCAATTGGATCTAATCCAATTCCTAGATCCTGTAGGGGGACGTCCAAGTCCGAAACATATATCTTATATATGCCAATACATCCAATGTATTACCTAACCTTTTTCCTCTGAATCAACTAAGCCTTGGCTTTGGCACAACAAACTTAGTGATCCCAGTCAAGCGCGACCCATTGACCATGGAAAGCTTCGTAATCAATGTCGATGGACAAGAAGTGGTCTTGACTTTGGCCAACAAACCATAACTTGGACAAGACACTGATATGGAACAAAGCCTTCGTGATTCAAACACATCTTTGACAGACAAAGGCCTTGACTTTGGCCAACAAACCAATGACGTCTCGGATCTTGAGTGAGAATCACTCAATGGAATGAAAGACGCTTAATATTGTTTGAGGGTTTTTCGCGTGCAAATTGGCAACCAATTTATTATTTTTGTTAAGGTATCATCATCATACACCCTTAAACATGCATTCTAAACACATAATAAAGCGCATATGAATATAAAATAATAATGATATGCGGATGGATACTTACATTGATCCTAGATCAAATCTCTCATTTTCTCTCTCCAGCTAGCACATGTATTACTTCTACCCGTTACACTACACTTCTAAAGAAACCTCATTTACATTGAGGGGAATAGGTGAGAAGAGAATACAAAGAGTATAAAGGTGATAAGGCATGACACGCAGGTCCAATTAATAAATCAAATTTTTTACAACAATTTCTAAAATTGCCCCACCCATCTAATATCCATCCGATATACATTATTCATGCATCGCAACCATGTATTCATACAAGCATGTTATCAATCAATCGAATCCAATTAATTAATCTGATAATTAGTGATCATCCAATGTTCAAACAACGATTTGATTTTTGCTCGAGTCAAACTCGTTTTGCGAATAAGTACTCAAAGTACAAATTCTTGAATTAAATTAAACTACAAAATTAAATCCAATTCAATTTGTATTTAATACTAATTCACTATTTATTCCAAATTAAATATTACACTTCAATAATGAACTTTTACGACTTAAATTCCAAATTTAATAGCAACGGGTCTCAAGGCCCGATTAACATCCAATGATTATTAATTAAAGTCCAATGGGCTTTTAATTAATTTCTTTAAGGCGTGGACTTTTGGTCAACTCGGGTCAAACCGATAACCAAAGTCCAATCTCGGAGTTACTCCATAAGCCTTTAAATTAATTTTGGCCCATTAGGCCCAATTAAATAATTAAGGTCCATTAAGTCATAATTGGACTTTATGGATGCGGTTTTGGGCCCAATTGGATCCAACCAAAATTGGCCTAAACCTAACTTGGTACAACCTAGCCCAAAAGCCCAATTACAACCTTTATAGCCCAATTTCCAAAACCAAACCCAATTAATTAACTGATAAAATTCCAAATTCCATAATTAATTAACCTAAGTGTTATACACAATTAATCACCCAATTAATATTTCTAAAACATCAATTAGCCTAATTAATCATGCACTTTAACAACAAATAGTGTCCAACACAATTTAATCAAAATCAAACCCAATTTACATGCTTAAAGTCTCGGCAATTAGGGGTTTTTCCAATCCGATTCGGTTTCAATCCAATTGAATCCACAATCATCATTTCCCAAATCAATTCAACTCATCCAATGAATCAAAATAAAAAAATCATAATGAATTTCATGTTACTTGAATTCGGCCAAGCCTACTTTTAAAGTGAAAAATGTTCCAAATCAAAATCCAATCCAATTGAACTTCAAAACAACATTACCCTATTGTTTTAATTCATCCAATGATCAAACAAACAAAAAATCACCAAGATATTAATGTCTCAATTTTCGGCCATGCCCAAAAATTTGGGGAAAAATGGATCCAATCCAATTTCATGAAATTGAACATACACAACTTCAATTAATCAACATACAAGCATACTTAATCAATCATAGCAAAATCACTATTCACGTCGCTAACGAATTAATTCTAAATTAATTCGTTCGCCCGAATTAAAATCTAATTTTAATTCCGCGTCGAAATCAAATTTCGCATAATATATCAAATATATTATTTCATCGATTAATTCCAAATTAATCGTTCTCTCTTTAATTAATATTTTATCCCAGATAAAATATCTCCGTAATTAATCCCAGATTAATTTTCTCTCTCTTCTAATTAATCCCAGATTAATTAAAGTGCGAGTCATACATCATCGGTGAATCTTCGGGAAGCGACCCATGAGATCCCCGGATATGTTGGCAGTAAATACGGTCGTCGGACTATCCGAACACGTAAGTACCTCGTACTACGTTTGTACCGATTTACAAGACAAGGTTGGCTTCTAGCAAAGCGCCATGCCTACCCGATTCTCCAGAAACATGCTTGAAGGAATAAGCGATCTATATCAAGCGTAGTATACCGTAGTATTGTGTATGTCGATCCAGTATCGGATGTTCACGTGCTAGGCTTGGGGCTGGAATTGTGTCTGTCCCGTACGAAGCACATATCGGATGTCTGGCAACTAGTCTCTATAATTGGATATACATGACCAAGTCGTAATATCTCGATAGCTCGAGCATTTAAGAGAAGGAGTTCCGTATCCTATGTGACCATCATCTCCATATGACTGGAGTGATACTTCTGTCTTAACATCACACCCAACACACTACGATTCTCAATATACCCAGCATTGGCCTACACAGAACCTGTTAAAGCCCTGGACGACCTCAACCAAAGTATATTGATTGTCGTAAGTATTAACGGTGCAAGTCTCAGGTTAAGACCAAATACATCTACCCTAATTACAGACTCCCATAGACACATAGTCATACTACCAATGGGATTCCGCAAGGGTCTATCCAGAACGAAGTTGTTTCCCATACCATCGGTAAAACACAACCACCTATTACACTTGCATGAGTATCTTATACCCAAATATATGAGAACTATGCCGTTGTGCCCTCACAACGTGCACAAGTGTAATACTAGTCTTTTACGTATTTATAGATGTCCAATCTCGATAATACTCTGACTAGGGATATTTAATGATTTATCCTACGTGGACTGATACTGTCTCATATAATTCTCTGTCCAGGAAGAAATCATAGGGACCTCCTATCATTTAAATATCTAGGTGATCTAATCACAAATGATAAGAGTGCAATCTCCTTTGTCACATAGTTAATTTGTACAACAACATCATGATCTGTACAAATAGTGACGCTATGGGTCATGATTGTCCAACAACCTACTTCTCCTCCTTATACTTGAGATATTGTCAAGTTGGCAATAACATTGTTCAGGATTTGTGGTTGTTCTGCTATCTTGTTAACATTTTTCTCCAATTGCTCCACACGAGAACTGTCAATGCTTGACATTTCTTTATTTCCTATTTGCTTCTTGACGAGTCAACCTTGTTCTCTAACCCAACGGCTGATATGGTGGCTTTACCACAAAACGTTAGCATGATGTATATATGCATGCAATGCATGAAGTTTGTAGTATGCTTAATCAGCATATATCATTCCAACATTATTTCTCCCACACACGTAGTATGTCCAAAATCTTTTCTAGGTCTGGCTTAGCTTATGTATTAACAAGGGATACACAAGCCCGTTCTCTCATATGTTAAAGGTTAAACTTGGCTACCTTGGTTCTTTTCCATCGTTAGAGGTCAAAGGCCGCCCATTTATAATGTGACTAAGCTTAATATAGGAATCATGCCATTATTCTTAAGCGATGAATTAGACCTTCAGTAATCATGATTATTTTGGGTTGGACTTGAAAGCATTTAAGTACGGTCAAATGGGCCCAAGGCAAGATGTGTCATTTCCTTGGATGAAAGCCATAAATATGTATCACACTCATAATTTTGACATATTTTGGATCATAATTAAATGCTCTAAGTCCAATGGGGTTTGCATACAAGGTGGCCCATTATCATTTCGAAGCACCCAGCCCTATTATCATGGAACGTGAAATTGTCCCAGTTGAAAAGGCCCAACAAATTTTTTGTTTAATGGTAATATAGTTGGATTACCTCAAATGGTTAGGGCTCATACACAAGAATTAGGTAGGCTCATTAATAGGGAAAAATAACTATAGGCTTCTATGTGGGCTTAATAGGGTAAGACTTAGGCCCTCATTGACGAAGGGGTTATCCACAATAGGTATCCCCACTCAAGGGTTCGAAAGATCAAATGGATGAACCTTTTTTTATACCTCGAGGGTACGTGCCAATGAGTGATGAGTATCATCGCATACCAATCCACCGCCTCGAGTGGAAGCGATTTCCCGATATGTAACACCATCGGGGTTGAAGAAGGTATGCCAAGAATGAAGACACGACTAACCTAAATCTCACCATAGATACTACAAGGCATTTTTCTAGGCTGATTCTCTATCCCCAATAGAGTTCCCAACTGTAGGAGCGAAGCATGATTTCCTGCCTTGGCTATGATATCGGCGACCATGACACTATTGAGCTCGAAGGTTGACGGGGGACTAATCAGAGAATTAATGAGTCGCCTCCCAGTATAAGACACCAGGAATGATTTAAGGCCGCACTACACCTTTTGCAAGGTCGACTTTAAATCTGTTTGGGTTCAGAATGGTCACTTACTTATGCCACTATAGTATCAAAGTTTGAAGAGAGATATCATCACATCTTCATGTAATTAGCATGCAATGATATTTAAAACATTCAAAAGCATAATCATAGAATAAAGGCAACAAATAAAATGATGATAATGGAATTAACTAAAATTGGTCGGACATAGTCATATCCGGTCAGAAGCACATTTAATTACTTATATCTGGCTAGAATTACTGGAAGTTAGGTCAAAGATACCACGCAATCCAGAATCATAAAGCATTTGCAATAATGAGAAAAACGTAAAGAACAGAAAAAGCACTAAACAAGTAGTGATCATGCTAAATAATAATTAAAAATACATGAGTAGTTATTCATTCCTTGGTACGTGGAGTTGTATCCTAAGTACAAACCATATTACCGTCCACACGGATTTGGCTATGGAATTTATGTATGGGTTTTCATCCTATATACCATAGGAAAGAGTTCGTCGGATGTGGCCTTATATACAGCCATAGTTAATTTATGACTTATGTATGTCCGGTCGGACATACAATACATCCAGTCGAAGATACTATGTCAAAATATTAAATACGAAATTAAGTGATAAGGACCCTCAGGTCTTACCTTAGCTGTATCTCAGCTCTGAGAACACATGTTAAATGTCTTGGTTGATTGTTAGTTTTTTTGTATATACTAGAGAGATTTAAGGTTGTTTGTGAGCATGTGATTTGATTTTATGTGTTTTTTTTCTATTTTTTTGGCTTGTTTATCAGTCAAGAGTTTCCAAAATTCAGATCTATAATGGTCAATTTGGTTTGTGTAAAGCTTTTCTTTTATAGTGATGGTTTCTTAGTTTAATAAGGATATAATCTCTTTTTAAAAAGGAAATTGATAATTATGAAAGGTGATAATAAGGAAAGAAAGATAATTGGAAAGTGATTTAAGATGGAAAGGATATGAATTTATGGAAGTTGGCTAAGAAGGAAATAGATTGAGTCCTTCAACAAAATTGGAAACACGACGCATAACACGTTCAAAAATTGGTTCTTTATATTAGTATTACTAGAACATGCCAAGGATGTCTAAGTCATGATTAAATGTGAATAAAATCAAAGAAGTTGCGGAAGTACTTACAATGATCGGATTTGGAGATTTCAAAAAATATTTTTATTTCGGAAGCTCCAAGCTTTGTGTTGAATCTTTAATTCCAAGTGTGAGTTTCCATATCACCTTAATCAACTCTTGAAGTGGTAGCTTTGTTTGATTTTGAAGCAAAATCAAAGGGAGAAGAGAAGCATGTATTCGGCCAAGGGAGAGAAAGAGAGAGCTTTTTATGTTTTCTTTGTATTTGTTTCAAAAACCTTATGCAAAGTCAACTCACAAGTTGTTTATATGCTTTACCAAAAGCAAAAGCAAAAGTGTTGGAGGGAAAATGGCAATTAATGCCTCCAACCACTTCCATCACTCAAGTTGACACTTGATAGACTAGTGATGTAAGTTGGTGGGACCCATTTTAATTCAAAATTCAAGTGGCTTGCTCAACACACTTCGGGCTCGGGTTCGCTTAATCCGATTAAACGAATTTTCCACCGCGACGTAATTAAATCCAATTTAATAAAATAATAATGCCTCACAAAATTATTACGAAAGTCGCTCGAGAATTATTTCTAAATTAATTTGTTCGCCCGAATTAAAATCCAATTTTAATTCCGCTTTGAAATCTAATTTCAATTAATATATCCAATATATTATTTAATCGATTAATTCCAAATTAATCGCATTCTCTCTTCTAATCGAATTTTATCCCAGATAAATTCTTGCCGCAATTAATCCCAGATTAATTTTCTCTCTATTAATTAATCATAGATTAATTATGTTCGAGTCAAATGTCATCGATGAATCTTTGGGAAGCGTCCCAAGAGATTCCTGGATATGTTGGCAGTAAATCCGGTAGTCGGACTATCTGAACACGTGCGTATCCCGTACCACATTCTAACCAATTTACAAGACATGGTTGGCTTCTAGCAAAGTACCGTGCCTACCCAATTCTCCAGAAATATTCAAAGAATAATATATAATCTTTATCAAGCGTAGTATATTATGTATTGCGTATTACGATCCAGTATCAGATGTCACATGCTAGGCCTGGGGCTAGAATTGTGTTTGCCCCGTACGAAGCATACATCGGATCACTAGCAACTAGTCTCTTTAATCGGATAATCAAGACCTTGTCATACTGTCCTAATAACTGTAGTTTATAAGAGTACCAATCTGTATCCTGCGTGATCATCATCTCCATATGACTGAAGTGACACTTCCATCTTAACATCACACCCAATACACAACGATTCTCAGTCAACCCAGAAGAGGCATACACATAACCTTTTAAAGTCCCGGACGACCAAAACCAAAGCGTACTGATTGTCGCAAGCATTAGTGATGCAAGTCTCAGGTTATGACAACATACACCTACCTTGATGCGAATTCCCATAGACACATAGTCATACTACCAATGGGATTCCGATGGGTCTATCCAGAGTGAAACTGTTCCCGGTCTAACGGCTAACAGAACCTCATATCGTACTTGCATAAGCATCCAATACTTATATATATGAAAACTATGTAGTTAAGCTTCCATAACGCGCACAAATGCAATACTAGTCTATTCCGCATTATCGATGTCCAGTCTCGATAATACTACGACTAGGGATATTTAATGATTAAATCGTTCGTGGATTGATATTGTCTTATATCTTATTAATCCGGAACTATTCATAAGGACTTTTATCATTTATATATCAAAGTAATCAAATTACAAAATGATAAAATAGCAATTTCCTTTGTCACATAGTTAATTTGTACAAAAACCACAATGTCTTTTAAAAATAGTGATGCTATGGGTCATAATTATCAAAACTTTACTACCAAGTATAAGAGTGTTGAAGTAATAAAATAACCCGGTAAGTCCGGGTCCATCCACATGGAATAGATTTTGTATGGTAAAATAGTAATTTAAAAAAATGAAAAAAGATTTGATTTGTTTGAAGTAGTTTGGAGAATTTGAATAAAAAGACTAATAAAATAAAATACTGGGGGTTATGGGATCCACTTTAACTATTTTATATTTAGAAATCTCACTTTTTATAATATATAAATTATCATTATAACTCAATTAATTTACTTATGGAATTAATTATGCCAAAATATATAAAACCGGCCATAAAGGCGATAGTCATTTTTGTCGATAACTAGTCCTGCCAAGGTACTAAATATGCTAAAAATTTAAAATCATCCATAAAGGCAAACAATTCCAGTTAGGTACTCAATAATGCTAAAATCGTATAAAACCAGCCATATAGGCGGTAGGTATTTTGTCAATAATTAATCCATATCACAATTAGTTATTATTCATTACTATTTATATATTATAATATAAGTGAGATTAATCTAAACTTTGATAATAAAAGCTTCACCCATTCCCCCAGCAAAAAGTAATTAGCTATTCATGCTGTAATTAAAAACACACGTAATTTTATTAAAAAAATGGAAAGACACTACAAGAATTTAAATAAATAAGATACAATCTTCAATTCCTTAAGAAGAAATCAAAGAAAGTTGAAATGGAAAATGAAATTATGGCTTCAATTTATAGGCAAAGAAAAGGCTTCCAACAATTTATCCACCAAACACTTCACCAAACACTACACAAAACACTCCACCAACCTGTTGGACAATTATGACCCATAGCGTCACTATTTGTACAGATCATGGTGTTGTTGTACAAATTAACTATGTGACAAAGAAGATTGCACTCTTATCATTTGTGATTAGATCACCTAGATATTTAAATGATAGGAGGTCCTAATGATTTGTTCCTGGATTGAGAATGATATGAGACAGTATCAGTCCACGAAGGATAAATCATTAAATATCCCTAGTTAGAGTATTATCGAGATTGGACATCGATAAATAGGTAAAAGACTAGTATTACACTTGTGCGCGTTGTGAGGGCATAACGGCATAGTTCTCATATATTTGGGTATAGGATACTCATGCAAGTGTAATAGGAGGTTGTGTTTTACCGATGGTACGGGAAACATCTTCGCTCTGGATAGACCCCCTCGGAATTCCATTGGTAGTATGACTATGTGTCTATGGAAGTTCGAAATCAGGGTAGGTGTATTTGGTCTTAACCTGAGACTTCCACCGCTAATACTTGCGACAATCAATATACTTTGGTTTTGGTCGTCCACGACTTTAACCGGTTTCTGTGTACGCCTCTTCTGGGTATATCGAGAATCGTAATGTGTTGGGTGTGATGTCAAGACGGAAATGTCACTCCAGTCATATGGAGATGATGGTCACGTAGGATATGGTATTGGTTCTCTTATGTACTGCAGTCGTCGGGATAAAATGACAAGGTCTTATTTATCCGATTATATAGACTAGTTACCAGACATCCGACATGTGCTTCGTACGGGGCAGACACAATTCCAGCCCCAGGCCTAGCACGTGATCATCCGATACTGGATTGAAATACGCAATACTACGTATACTACGCCTGATATAGATCGCTTATTCATGTAATCATATTTCTGGAGAATTGGGTAGGCATGGCGCTTTGCTAGAAGTCAACCTAGTTTTGTAAATCGGTAAAACGTAATATTAGGTACTTACGTGTTCGGATAGTCTGACGACCGAATTTACTGCCAACATATCTGGGGATCTCATGGGTCGCTTCCCGAAGAGTCACCGATGAAGTATGACTCGCACTATATTAATCTGGGATTAATTATGATGAGAGAGAAAATTAATATGGGATTAATTGCGGAGATATTTTATCTGGGATAAAATATCATTTAAAGAGAGAGAATGAATAATTTGGAATTAATCGATAAACTAATATATTTGATATATTATACGAAATTTGATTTCAACGCGGAATTAAAATTAGATTTTAATTCGGGCGAACGAATTAATTTAGAATTAATTCGTTAGCGACATGAATAGTGATTGCACTAGGCATAATCATTTAATTACGTTGCAACGTAAAATTCGTTAATTTAGAATTAGCGAACCCGAGCCAAGGAGTGTTTGCGAGCGCATTCGCATTTCAAATTCGAGTGCGGCAAGTAAGTCACATCTAGCGTCAAATCATTAGTCGCATCAAGCGTCAAATCACATGTAATTTTGAGTGATGTGACTAGTTGTCACATGTGATTGATGTGAGTTGGTGGATATCATTTAATGCCATTTTTGGAGCCAAATTTATGAAAGTGGTATTAGTTATATGTTTAATTGTTTTTGGAAAATAATTTAACTAATAATATTTTTTCTCATTCTCTCTCTTTAGCTCATGTTTTGGAGCCAAGAATCTTCATCTCTCTCTCTCTCGGCCAAACAGGCCATTTCTTTTTCTCTCCTTCACTGGTTTGACCGTGAGACACAAAGTGAAGCAAGGGAAATTTGTGGTAAATTTCTTGAGTGCTAGCACATAAATGAGTCCATACAAAGGTGATAGGGAACTCACTACATGAGAAAGGAATCAACACATGATATATTAATTGAAATTGGATTTCAATACGGAATTAAAATTAGATTTTAATTCAAGCGAACGAATTATTTTGATTTAATTTGTAGCGACTTTTGTAATAATTTTACTATGCATTATTATTTACTTAAATTAGATTAATTATTTAGCGATGAAAAATTCATTTAATCGGATTAAATGAATTCGAGCCCAAAGTGTGTTGTGTATGTTGGATAATATGACCCATAGCGTCACTATTTGTACAGATCATAGTGTTGTTGTACAAATTAACTATGTGACAAAGAAATTGCACTCTCATCATTTGTGATTAGATCACCTTAGATATATAAATGAAAAGAGGTCCATATGATTAGTTCCTGGATTGAGATGATATGAGACAGTATCAGTCCGCGAAGGATTAATCATTAAATATCCCTAGTCGTAGTATTATCGAGACTGGACATCGATAATGCGGAATAGGCTAGTATTGCACTTGTGCGCGTTGTGAGGGCACAACGGCATAGTTCTCATATATTTAAGTATAGGATACTTATGCAAGTGCAGTAGGAGGTTGTGTTTCACCGATGGTACGGGAAACAGCTTCGCTCTGGATAAGACCCATCGGAATCCCATTGGTATTATGAATATGTGTCTATGGGAGTCCGACATCAGGGTAGGTGTATTTGGTCTTAACCTGAGACTTGCACCGCTAATGCTTACGACAATCAATATACTTTAGTTGAGGTCGTCTAGGACTCTAACCGGTTCTGTGTACGCCAATGCTGGGTATATTGAGAATCGTAGAGTATTGGGTGTGATGTCAAGACGGAAGTATCAATCCAGTCATAGTGGAGATGATGGCACGCAGGATATGGTATTAGTGCTTTTAAGTGCTGGCCGGCCATCGGGATATTATGACAAGGTCATGTATATCCGATTATAGAGACTAGTTACCAGACATCTGACATGTGCTTCGTACGGGGCAGACACATATCCACCCCCAGGCCTAGCACGTGACTATCCGATACTGGGCCGATATACACAATACTTAGTAGACTACGCCTGATATAGATCCTTAGATATTCTTATAAGAATATGTCCGGAGAATTGGGAAGACTTGGTGCTTTGCTAGAGTCGACCTTGTCTCGTAAATCGGTAGAACGTAGTACTTGGTACGTACGTGATTCGGATACTCCGACGACCGTATTTACTGCCAACATATCCGGGGATCTCATGGGTCGCTTCCCGATAATGCACCGATGACGCATAACTCGCACTCATAAATAATCTGGGATTATATAGAAGAGAGAGAAAATTAATCTAGGATTAATTACGGAGATATTTTATCTAGGATAAAATATCGTCTAGAGAGAGATAACGATTAATTTGGAATTAATCGATTAATTAATATATTCGATATATTAAACGAAATTGGATTTCGACGCGGAATTGAAATTGGATTTTAATTCGGGCGAACGAATTAATTTAGAATTAATTCGTTAGCGACGTGAATAGTGAATTCGCTAGGCGTAATCATTTAATTACGACGCGACGGAAAACTCGGTAATTAGGAATTAGCAAACCCGAGCCCGAGTGTGATTGCGAGCGCATTCGTATTTCGAATTCGAGTGCGGCAACGCAAGTCACATCAAGCGTCAAATCATTCGTCACATCAAGCGTCAAATCAAATGTCACTTTGAGTGATGTGATTGATTGATGTGATTGAGTTGATTGATTGATAGACACACATCAAGTCACTTTGATAAAGTTACATTGAATAGTGATGGGTGTTGTTGGAATAGTGTTTGGTGGTTGTGTAATTGATTTCCATTTGATTTTATTTGATAATTTGAAATGGAAAATGCTTAGTATTTTTTGGAAAAATATATAAAGCATTTGTATAAATCAATTAACAAGTCAACCATTACACAACTCCACCAATTCTTCTCTCTTTCTCACGCCCAAAAGGGCTCTCTTTCTTCTCCAACACAGCTCACTGCCGTGAGCTTTAGGGGAGCAATGAGTGTGTTTTTGTTGCAAAAACACAAGTGCTAGCACACTTACGAGACTTGCGAAGGTGTTAGGGAGGTTCACCCATGAGGCGAGATCCATTCGACAAAGTTTGGAGCTTCAAATTTGGATCCAAAACTGCCCAACCAGTGAGCAAATCTGCACAGCTTGGGCGTGAATGGCAGTAAGCAAAGTGGCTTTATTCGTCTTCAAATCATCTCAACCGATCGATGTGAGTATTCCGCTACCTCCGTTGATGTGTTCACACATGTTTTTCATTGCTTGTTTGATCTTGGGACCTAGATATAAACCTAACAATGGCATCAAGAGCTATAGGTTCAAGCATGAAATTGTAGGGCTTAAAATTGGGCACTTTGTATTTGAGCATGATTTTATAAAATTGGATGTTTACGCATGCTTAATATATGTTGTATTGAAGTTTGATTGGATCAATTTCATGAAAATTGATTTGGAATAATTTTCCCCAAAATATTGATGTTGGCCGAATGTGATGGATATTTGGAAATCTTGGATTTTTCATTTTAATTCATTGGATGAGTTATAATGATGTAGGATGATGTTGATTTGAGATTGAATTGGATTTAATTTTGAATTGGATAAAAATCCCCAAATACTTACCTTGGCCGAATTAATAATGCCTTTAAAGTCTTGGTATTTTTTGATTTAAGACAATTGGATGTGTTGGAAATCATTCGGGATGAGGATTTAATGTCGATTGTGAAATTAATTGGATTGAATTTGAATCGGATAAAAATCCTTATCTTGGCCGAGACCTTTAAAGCATGTTATGGGTTTGATTTTTTTCATTTATGTGTTGGACATGTGATAATGATAATGAACATGATTAATTGGACTAATTTCATGTTTTGGTAATATTGATTTGGGTGATTAATCATGTGATACACTTTAGGTAATTAAATTACGAAATTGGATTTGTGTAATTTAATGAATTAGGCCTTTAAATTGGATTTGGGTTTATTAAATTGTAATTGGGCTTATTGGGCTTGATTTTATCAAGTGGGTTTAGGCCATGTGGATTGGATCCAATTGGGCCCAAAACCATAACCATAAAGCCCAAATGCAACTTATAAACCTTTAAAGTTTAATTGGGCCTAATGGGCCTAAATTGATTTCTAGGCTTATGGGGTAACTCCTTGATTGGGCTTTGGTTGCCGAAGCCCACGCCTTAAAGAAATTATTAAAGCCATTGGACTTGAATTAAACTAACGTTGGACGTTATCGGGCTTTGAGACCGACACGATTAAATTTGGAATTTAAGTCGAAAAGGTTTATTAAATAAAGTGTAATATTTAATTTGGAATTGAATAGTGAATTAGTATTAAATACATATTAAATTTGATTTAATGTTGTAGTTTAATTTAATTTATGAATTCGTACTTTGAGTACTTATTCGCAAAAACGAGTTTGACTCGAGCAAAATCAAATCGTTGTTTGAACATTGAATGATCACATAATTATCAGATTAATTAATTTGATTAGATTGATTGATAGAATGCTTTTGTGTGAATACGTGGTTGTGATGAATGAATAATGTATATCGGATGGATATTAGTCGGGTGGGGCAATTTTGGAAATTGTTGTAATAAATTCGATTTATTAAATTGGATCTGCGTGTCCAGCCTTATCACCTCTATTCTCTTTGTATTCTCTTCTCACATATTCCCCTCAATGTAAATGAGGTTTCTTTAGAAGTGTAGTGTAAGGGGTAGAAGTAGAAGTAATACAAGTGCTAGCATGAGTGAGAAAGTGAGAGATTTGATATAGGATCAATATGTTAAGTATCCATCCATATCATATATTATTTATTTATTTTATTTATAGCGCTTTATTATGTATTTAGAATGCATGTTTAAGGGTGTATGATGATGAGACCTTAACAAAGATAATTAAATTGGTAGCCAATTTGCACGCGAAAAGCCCTCATCAAATATCATGTGTCTTTTCCTTCCATTGAGTGATTCTTACTCAAGATCCTAGATTGGCATGGGTTGTTGGCCAAAGTCAAGCCCTTGTCCGTCGAAGATGTGTTTGAATCACGAGGCTTTGTTCCATATTGGTGTCTTGTCCAAGTTGTGGTTTGTTGGCCAAAGTCAATACCACTTCTTGTCCAACGACATTGATTACGAAGCTTCCATGGTCAATGGGTCCGCGTGTGACTGGGATCATTAGGTTGTTGTGCCAAAGCCAAGGCCTAGTTGATTCAGAGGAAAAAGGTTAGGGTATATATTCGATATATAGGCATATATAAGATATATGTTTCGGACTTGGATGTCCACCTACTGGATCTAGGAGTTGGATGAGATCCAATTGATCTTCGAGATCTACCTAGTTAATTATCATACAATTTGTTGGCCAAAGTCAAGATTGTATGATACTTTAACGGGATCCTAGCCCACTAGAAAACACGGTTTCCCGAGTACTCGACAGAGGGTTAGAGGCTCGACGAAAAATAGTGGGAGGCAAGAATTGAATTTGCAATATTCGTTCAATTACTCGCCATACGCGCTCATTCAAATTATTTCGTCATAATATTAAATGTTAGTTGGACTAATATTTAAATTGTTGTTTTAATAAATAGTTGGGACTGTATTATAGTTGATTATATATAATTGGATTATATTAATCAATATATTTGAATTAATTAATTTCAGTTTACAGTTGATTTTATAATTCGATTTTAGTAATCAATGTAATTGAGGTTAATTAATTTGGATTATATTTGATTATATAGTTGGACTATTATAATCATTATATATATATAGTACCACTAATCGTTGATTAAATAGTTGGACTATTGTAATCAAGATAAAAATGAAAAGGTTGGATATTTAAAATATAATCTTGGATTAAATATTTTAAATGATTTAATTTTCAAATTGGGAATAATAAATAATAGGTTACTTTATTTGATAAAATAATTTATTATACCTTACGCCCAAAATTAAGCAAAATAAGTAGAGCATAAAATCTTTGGAAGATTTATGTGATGATGACTTTAATGCTTAATTTAATATACTTATCATAAATCTAATTTTAGATTTAAGAAGTATTAAAATTGCAATTTATATTCTTGGAGAATTAATTGACTATTCTAGAGGAGATAAAGTCAAAGTTTGCAATTGGGCATGTAGCACGAGGTGCACATCGTTTCGATATTCTAAAAACCCAAGGCTTGGCCTAAGGTTCCTAAAATATTGAAAAGGATAATTGACATATACCAAAGTGACTACCATTTGGATATGGCAGACATGAAGGAATTAAAGAAAGGGCAAGGCTCTGACTTTAAAAATGTTTGTCAAAGTTATGTTCACAACTAGTATTGAAATTAGATTTTAAATACTTAGTGTGGTACATAAAATATATGTATTGATGTTCAGAATCTGCTTTGAGCAGGATACTGACTTCAAGCTGAGATTGCTCTGCGAATCGGAAACGGGACGAAAGTCGCTGTTTTGACCGTAGATACCTAAGTTTAGGAACTACCCTTCGGGTGTGTACTTAAATTAGGAACTGTTATAATGTAACTAGTTTGACTAAAGACATTATCTCTATATCAGTGTTTAATCCATTGTGGATAAACCTTTATATTCTAGAACACTAAGTGTTTCATTATATAAGGATGATACTGAGATAAACACATTAGATGCGAATAACAGAATTTATATTTTGAATATAATTAAAATCTCAAACATATAAAATGACAAATAAATAGCTCAAACTGATTTGATCAATAGAGACTTATTTGTGGCATTGTTGTCTGGGACACAATTAAACAGACTCGTATATCCGCACTTTTGAAAAGTGGGTACTATGACTAATTTGATATTCAAATAAAGTCTACGAATCTAGTTTATTAGGTAAAGCACCTAAAACACTATTTACTTGGTAAAGTGTGAGAAAGCCACCGATCTGTTAGCCCTATTCATAGTGAAACAGTGGGCCCATATCTAGCTAGGCTAGATGTGAACATGAATATTTCGTGACCTTAACGGATGTGGCATCACGTTATGGTTATGTGTTTCTTTTGAAGAACATAGATCGGAAACTATTAGAGTTTCGACACGAAGTAGATAAACAGATCGACTATAGTATTATGCCGCCACGGTAAAACCGTAATGGAAAATACTTAACCAGTAAGTTTCATAAATACATGAAAGAGTATGGTATTCTTTCAGATGAGGACTCCTCCCGAGACACGTCAGTTTGACGGTGTGTCCAAACTAAAAACCGAATTTTGTTGGACAAGATAAGGTTTATCACGAGTCGCTCTGAGCTATCATTTCCTTCAAACAGGATATGTATTAACAGTGCAAAACTTATTTAGAATAAAGTTCCATATAAATCTGTTTGACAGATATCATATAGGATATGAACAGGAAAGAAACGGGGTTTCTCACTCCTAATAATTTGGGTATGCCAGGCATAACGTTTCATAGTGAAACAAGTGGGCCCATATCTAGCTAGGCTAGATGTGAACATGAATATTTCATGACCTTAACGGATGTGGCATCACGTTATGGTTATGTGTTTCTTTTGAAGAACATAGATCGGAAACTATTAGAGTTTCGACACGAAGTAGATAAACAGATCGACTATAGTATTATGCCACCACGGTAAAACCGTAATGGAAAATACTTAACCAGTAAGTTTCATAAATACATGAAAGAATATGGTATTCTTTCAGATGAGGACTCCTCCCAAGACACGTCAGTTTGACGGTGTGTCCAAACTAAAAACCGAATTTTGTTGGACAAGATAAGGTTTATCACGAGTCGCTCTGAGCTATCATTTCCTTCAAACAGGATATGTATTAACAGTGCAAAAATTATTTAGAATAAAGTTCCATATAAATCTGTTTGACAGATATCATATAGGATATGAACAGGAAAGAAACGGGGTTTCTCACTCCTAATAATTTGGGTATGCCAGGCATAACGTTTGGATGATACCAAACTAAGAACCCAAATTGGATAAGTGCCAATATAGGTTATCCTAAGGGAAACCTTAAGTATAGTACTTATAAATCTCACATGAGAACAATATGATTGTTGCTCACCATGCGGTTTTCCTGAGAGGAATACCGATATGCAGTGGTCAGTGGGAGGATAGTGATACTCGATGAAAATCGGATTAATACTATTCAAGGCATGAAGTCCTTAAAGGAACACAAACAGTTCATCAATGATGAATCTGTACCATTAATCTTCGAATACACAAGAACCTCGTAGATCAGAGAGAGACAGAAAATAACCTGGGGCATGGGTTTCTGATCTCACCTCATAAAGATATTAATCTTGTGGAGGTATACCAACTGACTACGTTTTGAGGAAGTGATACAAGGTATCGACTCCCTATCATGGCAAAATGCCATGAGTCCGAAATGGATTCCATGTATAACAACTATGTTTGGATACTAGTTGTTGTACCACAAGGCATTGTGCCTATTGGTACTGTAAACGTCTTCAAGGAAGACATACATGGATGGCAACATACCAACTTACAAAGCTAGGCTTTTGACGAAAAGGTATCGTTATCAACATTGTGTTAATAACGGTTCAACCTTTTAACTGTTGCCATGGTAAATCCATTTTGATGATGCTTGTAGATACTGCATATTTCATTTATGAAATGCGTCAGTTAAAGATCAAAATCGCTTTCCTGAAAAGGAAACCTTTTGGAGGATGTATACAACATCCTGACGATTTTGTACAACCGACAAACAAGGTTTGCGGGTTATTCGATCCATGTTTGGATTGAAGCAAGCATAAGGTTCTTGGAACTGTCGTTTTGAAATAATCGTAATGGTTTATGATTTAACTCAAAACGAAATGATTCTTGTGTATATAAGGAGGTTAGTAGGAGAGCACTGATAATGAAATTCCCATAAAGCAATTGGTGAAAGCTTGGCTTTCATAGAATTCTCCGTAGAATTCTGGGGAGTAACAACCTTTATTCAAGGAATAAAGATCTACTGGGATAGATTTGGAGTTGTTAACACTCTCTGGGAAATTGTACATTTAAAATGTACTTGATATGGTGTCTCATACGCTTTGAGCATATGGAGTCACAATCAGGACAATACAAGTGATAGTCACTGGATTGAAGTTAAGGACATCTATTAGTATCTTAGAGAACTAAAGATGCTGTCTAAAACTATGGAGAATGTGAACTTGAAGTGACTGGGATCACTGCCGCAAGTTTCCAAACAGTTAAATACTGCGGTACTATAAAGTTTGAATAACGGGACATTGAGCTGGAAATCTTTCGAGCAAGATACTGTTGCCGAATAAACAACAAATGCGGATTATTGCTGCGGCTGAGGCAGCAATAGAAGCCATTTGGGTCGAAAATAAATCTAATTAGATTAGATATAGTTCTGTTAGCAGCTGAGCTAGGCGTCAGCACAAGGCTAAAGAATTAAAGGTCTCATCGACGATCCAGATATATACTTCTATATTCATCTGATTCGTTCGGATCATACATCGTGGCGATGTGATGATCGTATAAATCGCGTCAGACGATAATCATGGAAATCCGCTGACGAAAACCTGTTCGCAGTAATTTGAGCGAACCGTACATAGTTCGGGTGTACGACACTTGAGTGACTGGCTATGTGCCAAGTGGGAGATTGTTGGATAATATGACCCATAGCGTCACTATTTGTACAGATCATAGTGTTGTTGTACAAATTAACTATGTGACAAGGAAATTGCACTCTCATCATTTGTGATTAGATCACCTTAGATATATAAATGAAGAGAGGTTCATATGATTAGTTCCTGGATTGAGATGATATGAGAAAGTATCAGTCCGCGAAGGATTAATCATTAAATATCCATAGTCGTAGTATTATCGTGACTGGACATCGATAATGCGGAATAGGCTAGTATTGCACTTGTGCGCGTTGTGAGGGCACAACGGCATAGTTCTCATATATTTAAGTATAGGATACTTATGCAAGTGCAGTATGAGGTTGTGTTTCACCGATGGTACGGGAAACAGCTTCGCTCTGGATAAGACCCATCGGAATCCCATTGGTATTATGACTATGTGTCTATGGGAGTCCGACATCAGGGTAGGTGTATTTGGTCTTAACCTGAGACTTGCACCGCTAATGCTTACGACAATCAATATACTTTAGTTGAGGTCGTCTAGGACTCTAACCGCAACTGTTCAAAGATCTTTGATACGATCAAACATTTGAATTTAAAGCAATTAGTTCTAAGGTTATACAGTGAATATGATTCATATTCAATATTGTCCTTCCACGATTCCATCTTGATGGAATTGAGTAGTGGGAGCAATCGAATCTTATATGATTTGATTCGTTTGATATTGAAAGTTACCGAATTAGTTTCAATACTCTTACGGTTATACTCCAGTAACACTAATTCATCTCTTTAATTAATGTTCCATTATTTTCTACAGTTGCATATATGATATGTATAGGTAGAAAATTTGAATTTTGAAAAGTTTGAGACTTCAATCTTTCTTTTATATAATAGTTATATAATGGAAATTACTTACACCTCGGAGGTATAAGTAAAAGTTTATCGTTTATTCTGTTTAATAGAATATTGTATTCTATTTAATAGAATATCTTTCCTACGATTCTAAGTAATAAAATCGTTTTATTACTTGGTGTGTAACATCAGATGTTAACTATTATAGAAAAGACTTGACTTATTGAAGTCAAATGTGAGAATGATAAATTATAAATGGAACTATATAATTAATAAGATGAAACAACCCTTATACATCTTCCGTACAAGTCCAATAGGATAACAGAATCATTCACGAGTATTTGATACTTAATGGTTCCGTTGTTATCTTACTGAAGAAAAATTATCCTATAACTTATAATGGAAGCGATATTTGATATCGATTCTGGAAGTTCACCATTGAACCATAGATCTAAGATTGTTCATAACTTACTACGATCAAGTTTTGAACTTGATTACGCTTTCATTATGAATTAGTTCATAAGATGTGCTAATTGTTTGCGCAGCGAAAGCATTGTGAGCTTATTAAAGGTTTGACCTATACAGTATGACAGTGAGAAATGTTATACTCAGCAATCTATTGTAGATTCTGAGAAAACTTATCTCTAGTCACACTAAATGAACAATTAAAGATATATTGGTTAATGTTGATAATAAACTGTATATTTTAGCTAAAGAATGCAAAATGGCATTTTTGGATGACTTATTCAGATAAGAGATCAGTTGTGATTTCCTTATTTGAAGAGTTCATTCTGAAATGGCCCTAGAGTTTGTGTTCTGCTGAGATCGCAGTTTAGTGTGCTAGCTTACAGAGCCTATTGTAGACTCAGATAAGTCTTCCAAAAAAATGTGTTCTCTATTTTTGATATCGTCAGATTGTCTGATATTGTCAAAGTATATAGAATACATATGTGATTAGAAGGGTTAGTGGGAGCGTACATATTACTTTATAGTGTTATATATATATCCTAACAACATTATCATTATTATAGTAATAATGAGATGTTAGTGAGGTAAAAGGTTTACCTAAGTCTTCTTTACTCCGTGAAAACAGTGGGAGTAGTCTCTGTTATATACGATATAAAGTTTTATATAAGATATAAAACCAAGAGACTTGTGAGATACTCCTATTAGTCGTACATTAGATATGATCTAATGAATGACATAACAAGGCTATCTGTATGACAGTTAGTATAACTGTTCGACAGTTATTGTGTGTCTTATATATAGTATTCATCTTTCATAAAGGATGATTCCTTTTTCGAAAGAAATATTGATTAGAATGTCTAAACAATATTATGTATCATTTGATGATAACATAATGAATACTTTATTATGTGCGATTATCGATGTCGATTTAATCGTAATTGTTACGAGTTATTTTGACATCCTATAGACCATATGATGGATCTTGAAACACGTTCTTTTTATCTTTGAGATATTAAGAACGAGTTTCTAATTCATGGAGAATATAGTCTGCAACCATTAGGGTCATATTAGTTTTGAGACTAATTATGACGTTAGACAGTCTATGTCATAAAGAGTCAGAAAAGATGCAGTGGGATTGTCACGAAAGATTCTACTATTTAGTGGAATCAAATGCAACTTTTGAAGTATTGACTTATGAAGTTGCATAGTGACCTTTTAAATTAGAAGTTTTAAATTGGTGTTGTGTTTGCGGTTGTCCTCATAGTATTTTGGATTTGATCCTTAAATACTTGGACAACTCTGTAGCTGTAGCACAATACTGATGTAGCATCAGAGTCATATTAATGTATAATCTAGATTCTACAAAATATGAATGATGCTGACTATGGGAAACGATGGAGTTTGTTTGACAAACTCAATTTGTCATAGCGGACTTGTTTTTGGTTGCCTACCTCTTAAGTACTGGGTGAGCTTTTGAGGACCATGTGCATACGATGCACATTGAGATGAGTATATGATACCGTGGATTGGCACTAGAGCAAGTGGGAGAAATTGTTGGGGTTGGTGCTCAGAGCGCCAATCCGGACCGTATTTATGTCTGATTCATGAATACGAACATCCCCTTATTCCATAATATTACTTATTTATGGTTGCACCTCTTGTTCTTATATACGTATTCGATCTGATTACGATTAGATTGAAACTAAATGTGGTTTAGTGATATGTATATATTATACAAAGGCCCGATAATATATAATGCAGTACACAGTTACAAAGTTAGTTTGTAATTGACATTGGGAAGTGTCACTGCTATATGTATATTATCAAACAAAGTTCCTGGTCAAGATTTGCTAACACGGGTCGGTTAGTCAAATCCGTTGAGACCAGTACATGTCGTATATCGAGACTTGGTCCGATGGTTTATCCCAATGAACCATGAGTCTATGGAGACTCGTATAGACGTGTAGGTGTTTATAGTGGATAAACACTGAACGGCTCACCGAAGATTCTTAATGGATGGTACGCCAACGTCAATAAGAATCTTCTCGGGTTGAGTAGCATAGTGGTCCTTCGACTTGAGACACCACTGTGGATGTATGAGACATCCTCCACACTTAGATGGCAGTCACGTCACCGATCTATTTAGATCAGACCTCCGCATGTTCGTTGGGTGTGGATCGATCCTCAGGATATCATGTGTGTGTCAAGATAGGATCCGTCAGTTCTGTGTACAGAGCATAGGTAGTCCATATATTATTAGCAGTCTGTTAAATCTGTGGCCACAGTATACATCGGAAGTAAGTTCCGAGTGTTATTTAGAGATTGCTAATAGATACGTCGACGAGATAATACCTATAGAGATTTGACGTTTACATCTATATCTCTGGGATTATCTGGATACCTGTGACGGAGGGATTATACGTATGCAATGACCTCGACCTGTATGATTCAGCTCGTTTATCCGTGATCGTCATAATCTACGGGTGGATAGATTATGGACACGAAATTGGATTTCGTGATAGATATACCTGAATCTAGAGAGTCTCAATAATGAAACATACTCGTAGAGCACTAGAGCAACATTTATGAATAATGATGATTATTTATAAATCGTTTAATCGTTAAACGAAAAATACATGCGAACGGGCCGAACCGTTATTTCCTAATTAATGTGTATTTGTATTTAATATATGATATTATTAAATACACATTAATAAATAGTCAAATAAAGGTATTTGACATATATCATCAATATATGTATTTGAGATATTTAAAGTAAATATAATACATATATTTGATATATTTGTATTTAATTAATTAATTAATTATTTAATTGTTAAATGATTAATATAATTAAAATATAAATATATCACCAAATGATAAAGTTAGGAAATGATTATAAGTTGCAATTGTTGACTTATACATTAAGGAAAGGGTTGTCAAATTGATTTTGACTTCTTAAGATATTTGTTCAAAAATTGTTTGAAAATGAAAATATATTTTTCCTTTATTTTTCATTAATTTCGGCCATTACACTTTAAATATAAGAGTTATATTATTCTTAGTTGCATTTGTTGACTTAATTAAATATCTAATAAAGTGTTATTAAGATATTTATGCAAGTTGACTAAATGTAAAGTTAAATGAAATTGAAATGAAATTTGGTATATTTGTATACACAATTTCGGCCAAGGGCATTCTTTGTCCTAAGTATAAATTGTTTTCATTTCACTTTCATTTGATAACCTAATTCACTTTGACATAAACTCCATTAAAGAAAAACCAAGGAAGCAAGTGAAGAAGAAAAGGAAAAACTAAAGAAAAGCTTGGATTTAGTAAGTTTTATCAACTTACTATTAGATAAGAAATTGTTCCTTATGATCTAGGCTATAACATATGATGTTCTTAAGTTATTCCTTTCTTTATTCTTTGTGTTTTTGATGGATAAAAGTTTGGTGAAAGTGTTGAGCATGTATAATGGAGAAAGCTTGTGACTATTGTAGTTATAAGTATTCTTTTATGGTTTTGGAAACCTTGTTGCTAATCTAGAGTTGTTGACCCACTCTTAGATTACCTAGATTTGATCTTGAGTTGTTTCATTGTGTTGAGACTTTGATTGGATGGAAGAAACATGATTGAAGTAGTTGATTTAACCAATTTGGTCTAATTTGTCCAATTTGAAGAAATTGAAAAATTAGGGTTCATGACCAATTCCAAATTTGGGGGTTTTCATATATGTTGAGCATTTGGGTGTGTATATGATGCATGCAAAGTTTCATGTTGATTGGATTTCATTTGGATGAGTTTTGAAGCATGAAATGACCAAATGGTCAATTTGGGCACCAAATGGTGCATTCGGCCTTAGGGTCAAAAATTGGGGATTTTGGTTGCTTTGGTGTTTTGATGTTTTGAACATGCTAAGTTCATCTTAGAAATGATTTAGTATCATTCAAAATTGATTGGATCAATTTCGGACTAAAATGGACAAAATACCATATAAGGGTAATTTGGTAATTTCACTTGAATATGATTCATTTGAAATTTTGTTTCATAATTTGATTATTGGGCAATTAAATAAATATGTTTATTTAATTAATCCAAGAAAAAGTTTTGAAATCGGAAGATACGATCTTCCGCCGCTTCCGCTGCGTTACCGGATTAAGCCCATAAAACCCCTACACACCCATGAGGCGAGATCCATTCGACGAAGTTTGGAGCTTCAAAGTTGGATCCAAAACTGCCCTACCAGTGAGCAAATCTGCACAGCTTGGGCGTGAATGGCAGTAAGCAAAGTGGCTTTATTCGTCTTCAAATGGTCTCAACCGATCGATGTGAGTATTCCGCTACCTCCGTTGATGTGTTCACACATGTTTTTCATTGCTTGTTTGATCTTGGGACCTAGATATAAACCTAACAGTGTAAGCCAACTTAAATTTGGAATTCAAAATTGGGTGGGACCCACAACTTACATCACTTGTCAAATTTGTGATGGTGGTAGTTGACAATAGTGTTTGAATTAATTAAACACTTAACAACACAAAAACCAAGTCAACACTTTTTACAATTTTTGGTAACTAGTTTTGTTAGACATTATTATTCATCATCTCTCTCTTTTCTCTTCATGTTGGCCGAACTTCTCCCTCTATTTTCTTGAATTTTTGTTGCAAAAATTCATCAAAGCTAGCACTTTGGGAGTCATAGAAAGGTGATAGGGAATTGGAACTCAAAAGGAGGGCTTGGAGCTTCTACATCCAAAATTAAAGTTTTGAACTTCAACCGATCAATGTGAGTATTTCCGTTACTTTCACTTGGTTTATTCACACTAGAATCATGTTTAGGATCCTTGGGCTAGTCTTATAGACACTAACACATGAATCATTTTCTAGGGATTGGCCCGCTATAGGGAGAGCATCGTGACAGATTTGGTATCAAAGCCTAAAGTTTTAGATTCTGTAGACACATTGATCCCATGTAGTTTGCCAATCTAGCAGTAGCAGTACCTGGGATTTTATTCATGTACCACAATCACTTTTCAGGTTGGTCCATACATTTAAGACATTATTTTCGTGTTTTTAAGACTGGTGTTGTAAACCTTAATATTGGAGATTTCTTCATAGATTTGCTAAATTCTAATTTAAAAAGCATTATTTTTAGTTATATATTTAAATTACATGATATGTAGAATGCTCGAACTATAGAGGTTCGCGAATCCTTTTCTAGGGTTAGGCCCGCTCTAAGGAGGGCGTCATGACAGATTTGGTATCAAAGCCTAAAGTTTTAGATTCCGAAGACACATTGATCTCAGGTAGTGTGCCAGTATAGCGGTAGCAGTGCCTGGGATTTGATTCACATGCCACAATCACTTTTTGAGTTGGTCCATACATTTAAGATATTATTTTTGTGTTTTTAAGATTTGTGTTGTAAACCTTAATAATGGAGATTTCTTCAGAGATTTGCTAAATTATAATTTAAGAAGTATTATTTTTACATATATGTTTGAATTGCGTGATATGTAGAATGCTCAAACTAAAGAGGTCCGCAAATCATTTTCTAGGGTTGGGCCCGCTCTAGGAATAGCGTCGTGACAGATTTGGTATCAAAGCCTAAAGTTTTAGATTATGTAGACACATTAATCCCAGGTAGTTTGCCAGTACAACAGTACCAGTACTAGGATTTGATCCACGTGTCACAGTAACTTTTCCGGTTGGTCCAGACATTTAAGATATTTTTTTTTTGTATTTTTAAGACTTGTGTTGTAAACTCTAATATTGGAGATTTCTTCAAAGATTTGCTAAATTATAATTTAAGAAGTATTATTTTTGCATATATGTTTGAATTGCGTGATATGTAGAATGCTCGAACTAAAGAGGTCCGCAAATCCTTTTTCTAGGGTTG
Organism: Zanthoxylum bungeanum; assembly: GCA_019454045.1. Lineage (NCBI taxonomy): Eukaryota > Viridiplantae > Streptophyta > Magnoliopsida > Sapindales > Rutaceae > Zanthoxylum > Zanthoxylum bungeanum. The sequence continues at coordinate 12,330 of SKCR01030722.1, read as the reverse complement.
GGCCCGCTCTAGGGAGGGCGTCATGACAAATTTGGTATCAGAGCCTAAAATTTTAGATTTTGTAGACACATTGATCCCAAATAGTTTTCCAGTACAACAGTAGCAGTACCTGTGATTTGATTCACGTGTCACATTCACTTTTCGGTTTGGTCCATACATTTAAGACATTATTTTCATGTTTCTAAGACTTGTGTTGTAAACCCTAATATTGGAGATTCATTCAGAGATTTGATAAATTGTAATTTAAGAAGTATTATTGCATATATGTTTGAATTACGTGATATGTAGAATGCTCGAACTAAAGAGGTCTGCAAACCCATTTCTAGGGTTGAGCCCGCACGAGGGAGAGGGTTGTGACATATTTGGTATCAGAGCCTAAAATTTTAGATTCTGTAGACACATTGCATTAGATGAGGATATTAGAAGAGTAGTTTTGTGTCTATAGGAAAATGTCTGGACGTGGCTGTGGTACTGGTAGGGATGATAAATCTGGACTCGCACTTAAATATTTTTTGATGGAATCAGATCCGAATGCTTGTATATCCAGTAATTGAAAATCCATATTTTTTTTTTTCTTCATTTTTTCCATATGTGTATTTTTTTTTCATTTTTTTATTATTTTATATTTGTATAATGGTCAATTATTTTCATAACCAGACCAGACCGTCAAACCGGGAACCGGCATTGAATCTGGTCTGGCCATATGTAAAAAATTGGTCTTATAAAAACCAGTCAAAATCAGACCGAACCGGCCCAATTTTTTTTTATTTTTTAATTAAATAAAATTATTTATTATGTAAGCCGGTTTTGTCGATTTTTTAGAGACTGTTGAACCAGTCCATTAAATTTTTTATATCACCGATCCAATTATAAAAAAAAATGATTATTTTCCTTTGATGTCATTGCATTTCTTGCATGAATAACCTTTGAACCATTAAAAAGAATAATAACTTTAAGAAATACCAACTTGCCATGAACATTGAGATCAGACAGCCACGTATTCAAAACTAAAGCCCTTTTTATTACTCCTTCAAGCACACCTTCAGTCACAACAACTATATAATATATTTCTTACTTTTACTGTCACAAGCAAAGCTACTATTATACATACATACTGTCATATCATTACTCTCTACATATATATATATAATTATAATTATGATGAGTTTAGGAGTGGTACTTAATTAGAGTTTTTAAATTTATTATGAAGAAATTTTAAATAGTTTAATCTTCAGATATATTTTTAATATAATTTTAAACACCCAGAATTAGACACAAGATGATTAAGTTGCTCATCAATACGAATCCTTAAATCATTATGTGAAGGCGGCGCCGGTTTTGGACTTAAAGGAGGAGATCTATAGGTCCTCCCAAAATCTTGATCAGTCACCATTGTTATCAAAGTGCTGCTGCTGCTGCGTGGAGAAGGATTATTCTCGGACTGAGTTGGTGATTTTGAAGAAGCTGGAGGCGGCGGAGGTGAAAGATGTTTTATCTTTCCGTTATCAGGAAAAGCAGTATGTAGCTGGCTTTCTGGTGAAGATGGCTTTGGCGACGGCGGAGGTGACATTCTGGGCCGGTCGCAATTGGTGGCCGTAAGCTCGTCTCTGCCAATGTTTGTTATTTGCTTGTTTGGTGGTGCTGATTTTGGAGATGGAGGTGGTGTGTTTAAACTCCTTCCGTATTCAATCACCATTGAAATTTTGTTGTGCCAGCTCTCTGTATGTAGCACATCAAAAAAAAAAAAGGAGATTAGAGACGTGACATTAATATTATGATGGTATATATATGAATGATTAAATACATGAAATGTGATTGAGATGAACTATATATTATATAGTACATAGCCAGCCTTATATTCATGGTAGAACTGTATGTGGGCATGTAATGGAATTTCTATAGAATCAAACCCATGAGTTTGAGGGTTATTCCAAGCTTTTATAATTAGTTTAGGATTTATTCTCGGTCGATGTGGGATAATCTCCCTTATAACTTCTATTGTTAAGAAAAATAAGGATGTGGATCAAAAAGAAAATGGATGAAGGGAATATGGAGAAATTATTATAGCTAGCTTGATAAGTTTTAGTGGTAATAAACTATAGTGCTTTTACACTCCTTACAAACCACACTTGTATATCATTTTGAGTGGCAAAAAAGGAAGAAGGTGATGAGGATGATGATTCTAGCACTTGTTCTTAATCTCACACAAAGATGATATATTCTTAAGGGTAAAGTTTTTGTTTACCTGAAGCTGGTAAGGTTCTTGCTTGGGCTGCAATGGCAAGAAGTACAATAGATGCAAGAAAGAGAGCACAAGCACTAACACTCATCATCTTTGTAGATTTCATGTTGGATTTATAACTCAAATTAAAGAAGTGGAAGCATAAAATAAGGCTATTATAGACAGAAAACCAAGTGCTTGTATTAGGTAAACGTTTACATCAACTTAATTGTACTACTATTCCAATATTTCTATTATATTTATAACAAATATTAATATTATCAAGTTAATTAGCTACACAAGGCAAAAGGAATTAAAATTGTAAACAAATATTCTAATGCATGCATTTTAATAAGAATAATTAATAATGATAATATTGGTCTATAATCCTGGGTCCAAGCACATGCTGCTGCTTAATTGGTCCTTTTGATCACTTAAAATTGCATTCCCACTGAACATTTTAGAATTTGCTTCTTCTCATATTCAATTCTTGACTTGGTGGTCTTCTAGATGCTACACGTACACGGGTTGTATTTATTTTTACAAACTTGAAAGTCAGCCCACATAGTTAAAAAAAAAAAAATAAAAAAATAAAAGAAAGAAAGAAAAAAGAAAAAGAAAAAGAAAAGATATTGATTAGTGGGCATATATATAATAAGAAAATTAAAATAGCTGCTAGCTACCCCGATTTGACTCTTTCTTCTTTTTTTTTTTTTTTTTAAACCAATTGAAATTATACGCGGTGTTGGCTCATTCAAGTAATTATTTGATTAGTTAATGTTGGAAAAATGCTTATTTATAAGCATTTTGAGGCTCAATTTTAAGCATGGTCCACTTCGTGTTAGTGGTTGTTATTGAATGATTCGGATACTCCTCCGTGAGTACTTCGAAATGGTATATTCATATGCTTAAAATGGTGCTTTGGTGAATGAGAAATTGTTGCTCAAAGTTCACAATTTTCAAGCCTTTTGTAATTCCATAACAGCTAATTTAATTAGCTTGGTGGTTACAAAGTTTAATCTCCATAAGTGCTAATCTAATTAGCTTGGTGGTTATATAGTTTAATTTCCATTAGTGCTAATTTAATTAGCTTAGTGGTTACAACAATGTGTAACATCTCCCATTATGAAATTTAATTGGCTAGTTAATTTCTATTAATTGAGATGTTTTTCTTTTCCTATATAAACAACATCAGTTCTTGTTTTCAACATCAGAGAATGAAATAGAAATAGAGAAAGACATAGCACACACACGAAAGATCATTTTCTTTGTTTTGTTAAAAGGAGAGTTCAAACACTTTGTGGTTCGTTGGATACGAGTCTGGTGGTGCCCTTTCTCGTACGTTTCCGTTGTATCCTGGGAAACAATCGTCTCACGTTCTACTGCACCTACGGTAGGGGACGAATTTGTTTTAAGGATATTGTTGTTTTTACAACAAGCCTCGGGAAAGTTCTGATTTGCATCAGCTTCAGCTTCTGCTCTGCCTGCCAACAGCCTCTGCCTCAGCCTGCCAACAGCCTCTGCCTCAGCTTCAGCTTCTGCCTCTGCCTGCCAACAGCCTCTGCCTCAGCTTCAGCTTTGCCTCTGCTGTCAGCCTCTGCCATCAGCCTCTGCTGTCAGCCTCTGCCTCTGCTATCAGCCTATCAGCCTCTGCTGTCAGCCTCTGCCATCAGCCTCTGCTGTCAGCCTCTGCCATCAGCCTCTGCTGTCAGCCTCTCCCTTCAGCCTCTGCCTCCGCTCTCAGGGTCTGCCTCTGCCCTTCAGCCTCTGCCTCCGCTCAGGGTCTCCTCTGCCCTCAGCCTCCGCTCTCAGCCTCTACCGTCAGGGTCTACTCTCAGGGTCCGCCGTTAGGGTCTGTTTGAGGATAATAATTATAATTGTAATTTTGTCATATTCGGATTTCCCAATTACCGTGTAATATTGTAATTGTAATAATTGTCATCTACAGTCTTAAAACAAAATCGACTCTGTGGATATGGAAATCAGTCCAAACACAGTAGATCCGAATATGGCAGCCTCTTCGGCTGGCCAGAATGTTGTGGCAGCTCCCGTGGCTGACCAAAGTGCAGTGGCAGCCCCTTCGGCTGGCCAACTTGCATCAGCCTCTGGGCTTAATATGGCAGCCGTTGTGGCTGGCCAAGGTGTTTCTGCCTCAATGGCTAGACAACCTGTTGGACATGTGAGCCATGTCAATCCTGCTGCGGAAAAACCTGAAAAATTCAGTGGTCAGAATTTCAAAAGGTGGCAACAGAAAATGTTTTTCTACCTGACCACGTTGAACCTTGCGAGGTTTCTAAAGGAAGATGCTCATGTACCCAAAGAGGGTGAGATTGATATCCAAGTCATCAGTGCCATTGAAGCTTGGAAACATTCTGAATTCCTATGTCGGAATTATGTGCTGAATGGGCTAAGTGATTCCTTGTACAGTGTGTACGCTGGAATGAAAACAGCTAAAGGGCTTTGGGAATCTTTAGATCGAAAATATAAAACTGAGGATGCCGGTACTAAGAAATTTGTCGTAGGCCGTTTCCTAGAGTTTAAAATGATTGATTCCAAAACTGTGATAAGCCAAGTACAAGAACTGCAGATTATTCTAGCAGAAATTCATGCTGAGGGGATGAGTTTAAGTGAAACCTTCCAAGTAGCCTCGATAATTGAAACTACCACCTGGTTGGAAAGATTTCAAGAATTATTTAAAGCATAAGCGAAAAGAAATGAGCATTGAAGACTTGGTTCTTAAGCTAAGAATTGAGGAAGATAACCGAGTTTCTGAAAAGAGAGGAATGACTCATGAGGCCAAAGCAAATGTTGTCGAACATGGCCATAAGAACAAGAACCTCAAGAACAAAGGGTCAAAGATGGGCCCTAAAGGAGGAGTTTCCAAGAAATCAAAATTTCAAGGAAAATGCTTCAACTGTGACAAAATGGGTCACAAGTCTTCTGAGTGCAGACTGCCGAAGAAGAAAAAGAAACAAGAGGCTAATGTGCTAGAAAACATGACTCAAGATGTTTCAGACATTAACCTTTCTGCTGTGGTTTCTGAGGTGAATCTGGTGGGTTCTAACCCAAGAGAGTGGTGGATTGATACTGGTGCCACTCGACATGTATGCTCAGACAAGAGCATGTTTTCTTCATTTGAGCCTGCTGAAAATGGGGAAAAGATATACATGGGAAATTCAGCAACATCTGAGATAGAAGGTCAAGGAAAGGTGATTCTGAAGATGACCTCTGGGAAAGAGTTGACTCTGAACAATGTTCTGTATGTACCTGAAATACGGAAGAATCTTGTGTCTGGATCGCTTCTGAACAAGCATGGATTCCGGATGGTGTTCGAGTCTGATAAAGTAGTTTTGACTAAAAATGGGATGTATGTGGGAAAAGGGTATGTAACTGATGGGCTTTTTAAGCTCAATGTAATGGTTGTTAAACCCAAAAATATCAATAAAGCTAGTTCTTCTGCTTATATTGTTGAGTATTCTAATCTTTGGCATGGTAGATTAGGACATGTTAATTTTAATTCATTGCGAAAGTTAATTAACATGAATCATATTCCCAATTTTAAAATTGATAACAAACATAAGTGTGATACTTGTGTTGAGGCAAAACTAACAAGATCATCTTTTCATAGTATTGAAAGAAACTCTGAACCACTTGATCTAATTCATACCGATGTATGTGATTTTAATTCAATACAATCGAGAGGCGGTAATAAATATTTTATTACCTTTATTGATGATTGCACAAGATTTTGCTATGTGTATTTAATGAAAAGCAAGGACGAAGCTATAGAGAAATTTGTTCTCTATAAGAATGAAGTTGAGAACCAACTGAATAAAAGAATTAAGGAGTTAAGAAGTGATCGTGGTGGTGAGTATGTTTTCCCTTTTGAATCACTTTGTGAACAAAATGGAATCATACATCAAACCACAGCTCCTTATTCGCCTCAATCCAATGGGATTGCGGAACGTAAGAATCGTACCTTGAAAGAGATGATGAACGCTATGTTAATCAGCTCTGGCTTACCTCAGACTATGTGGGGAGAAGCTGTCTTATCAGCTAATTACCTTTTAAATAAGGTACCACGGAAAAAAGCAGGGAAAACTCCTTATGAAATGTGGAAAGGAAGAGTACCTTCCTATAAATTCCTTCGAGTGTGGGGGTGTCTTGCCAAGGTAGTCATTCCTCCACCTAAAAGGTGTGAAGATAGGACCAAAAACTGTTGATTGCATTTTCATAGGATATGCACATAACAGTAATGCTTATCGATTTCTTGTGCATGAGTCTAATGTACCAGATATTCACAAGAATACGATAATGGAATCGAGGAATGCATCCTTTTTCGAATACGTTTTTCCTTGTAAAACTAATTCGAATTCAGATGTGCACAAACGGGCACATGAGACTATCATTGAAGATAGTCAGGACCGAGAACAAATTAATGTTCCAGAGGATCAACAAGTTGTTGAACCTGAACTAAGACGTAGCAAAAGAGCTAGAACGGAAAAATCATTTGGTCCAGATTTTCTGACATTTTTGCTAGAGAATGATCCTCAAAGCTATAACGAAGCTGTAAGGTCAGCTGATGGTGCCTTGTGGAAAGATGCCATCAATAGTGAAATTGAATCCATCTTACAAAATCACACCTGGGAGTTAGTGAATCTTCCTCCAGGATGTAAACCTTTAGGGTCCAAGTGGATTTTCAAAAGGAAAATAAAGGCAGATGGATCAATTGACAAGTACAAAGCAAGACTTGTAATTAAAGGTTATAGACAACGTGAAGGTCTTGATTACTTTGATACTTATTCTCCTGTAACGAGAATAAATTCCATAAGGATGATACTAGCGATTGCAGCTTTGCGCAATCTTGAGGTACATCAGATGGATGTGAAAACAGCCTTTCTGAATGGAGATTTAGATGAAGAAATCTACATGGAACAACCTGAAGGTTTTATAGCTCCAGGACAAGAAAAGAAGTCTGTAAGTTAGTTAAATCCTTGTATGGATTGAAACAAGCCCCGAAACAGTGGCATAAAAAGTTTGATGACACCATGTTGGCAAATGGTTTCAAAATCAATGAATGTGATAAATGCATTTATGTCAGAGAGACAGAAGTTGGCTATGTCATTTTATGTCTCTACGTTGATGACATACTGATTGTCGGGAGTAATGTCAAAATGGTGAAATCTACCAAGAATATGCTGAAATCCAAGTTTGACATGAAAGACATGGGTCTTGCAGATGTCATTCTGGGAATAAAGATCTCGAGAAGTCCAGATGGACTTATTCTTGATCAGTCGCACTATGTGGACAAAATTCTTGGTAAATTCAACAATGATGATTCAGCTGTGGCTAGAACTCCTTTAGATGTGAGTTTACACCTATCGAAGAATAGGGGAGATGGTATATCTCAAGTAGAATACTCTAGAGTGATCGGGAGTTTGATGTATCTATCGAGTTGTACAAGGCCTGATATAGCCTGTACAGTAAACAAGCTCAGCAGATATACGAGTAATCCAGGGGTTGATCACTGGAAAGCAATAGTGAGAGTACTTAGGTACTTACGTTTTACTCGTAATTATGGGTTGCACTATCATAGATATCCAGCTGTAGTCGAAGGATACAGTGATGCTAATTGGATATCTGACATGAAAGACTCAAAGTCTACTAGTGGTTATGTGTTTACACTAGCAGGTGCAGCTATATCATGGAAATCCTCCAAACAGACTGTGATAGCCAGATCTACAATGGAATCAGAATTCATTGCATTAGACAAGTGTGCTGAAGAAGCAGAATGGCTTCGAAATTTTCTAGAGGATATTCCAAGTTGGCCTAAGCCAGTGCCAGCAATTTGCATTCATTGCGATAGTCAATCTGCAATTGGAAGGGCACATAACAATATGTATAATGGTAAGTCTAGACATATTCGTCGTAGACACAATACCGTTAGACAATTACTCTCTACTGGAGTTATTTCGATTGACTATGTAAAGTCAAAGGATAACATTGCGGATCCGCTAACCAAAGGGTTAAATAGAGAGTTAGTTGTGTGAAATCATCGAGGGGAATGGGACTGAAGCCCATTAGATAAATGTTTATTACGAAGGAAAACCCAACCTTGTTGACTGGAGATCCCAAGATCTAGGTTCAATGGGACAACCTACTCGTAAAAGACATAATTGGATCACTGTGGGGGTTACCCTCTAGTCCATTCCTATGATGAAATGAAACAGTGATGCTCGTATGGATAGAGGTTAAGCAAAAGCTTTTAATGATTCTTATGCGTCGGGAATCCGAGCAGAGTATTACGAGATACTCTTAAATAAGAAATCACCTATGTGAGAGAGAAGTGGGGCCGCTTCAAAGGGAATTGTACGGGGCACAATTTTAGAAACTCTTGCAGAACCAGGTAGATGTTCATGGCCAAAATGAACATAATAATGAGAACTCAATGTGTAGGTAAAATATCTGTGTGATATGTGTTCTCCAATTACATGAACGGCAGTACAGTTCAATGACATCGCGTCAACTGTCAGCCAGTAATGAGATATATTTTCACAAGGGAAGGTTCAAAGGCTGTGGCCTACCTATCCTATGCAGGTGTTGAACCGTTGAACTCTTCTAGGTCAAAATAAAATGTTTTATAAAAATAATTTTATTCGACGTTTTTCGCCAATTTCATTCATGTGGGGGATTGTTGGAAAAATGCTTTTTATAAGCATTTTGAGGCTCAATTTTAAGCATGGTCCACTTCGTGTTAGTGGTTGTTATTGAATGATTCGGATACTCCTCCGTGAGTACTTCGAAATGGTATATTCATATGCTTAAAATGGTGCTTGGGTGAATGAGAAATTGTTGCTCAAAGTTCACAATTTTCAAGCCTTTTGTAATTCCATAACAGCTAATTTAATTAGCTTGGTGGTTACAAAGTTTAATCTCCATAAGTGCTAATCTAATTAGCTTGGTGGTTATATAGTTTAATTTCCATTAGTGCTAATTTAATTAGCTTAGTGGTTACAACAATGTGTAACATCTCCCATTATGAAATTTAATTGGCAAGTTAATTTCTATTAATTGAGATGTGTTTTCTTTTCCTATATAAACAACATCAGTTCTTGTTTTCAACATAGAGAATGAAATAGAAAATAGAGAAAGACATAGCACACACACGAAGATCATTTTCTTTGTTTGTTAAATGGAGAGTTCAAACACTTTGTGGTTCGTTGGATACGAGTCTGGTGGTGCCCTTTCTCGTACGTTGTTGTATCCTGTAGGGAAACAATCGTCTCACGTTCTACTGCACCTACGGTAGGGGACGAATTTGTTTTAAGGATATTGTTGTTTTACAACAAGCCTCGGGAAAGTTCTGATTGCATCAGCTTCAGCTTCTGCCTCTGCCTGCCAACAGCCTCTGCCTCAGCCTGCCAACAGCCTCTGCCTCAGCTTCAGCTTCTGCCTCTGTCTGCCAACAGCCTCTGCCTCAGCTTCAGCCTCTGCCTCTGCTGTCAGCCTCTGCCATCAGCCTCTGCGTCAGCCTCTGCCTCTGCTATCAGCCTCTGCTGTCAGCCTCTGCCATCAGCCTCTGCTGTCAGCCTCTGCCCTTCAGCCTCTGCCTCCGCTCTCAGGGTCTGCCTCTGCCCTTCAGCCTCTGCCTCCGCTCTCAGGGTCTCCTCTGCCCTCAGCCTCCGCTCTCAGCCTCTACCGTCAGGGTCTACTCAGGGTCCGCCGTTAGGGTCTGTTTGAGGATAATAATTATAATTGTAATTTTGTCATATTGGATTCAAACATTAACCGTTTAAAAAACTCACAATATTGTAAACACAAATTTATCAAATACTTATTTAATTCTTTCACACATTGCTTTTTAAATACACCATTACAAACACCGCATATTTAAGTTCCTAAACCGTAAATCAAGTTATTGAAATGGTTCCCTGAATATATTGCAAAGATGGTTAATTAATAAGTTTTAAAGAATGCAGTATTTGTTTGTAAACTGTAATGTATATTGCAGAGTAAAATAATTATAAACAAGATTTAGTTGCTTTTCCATCCTCACTATGCCCCACAAAAAAAAAGAAAAAAAAGAAAAAAAAACTTTACTGATAATTGTTAGTGAAAAATGTCCGAAAAAATCATAAATTTTAATTTATGTCTTTTCAGATAAATATCAGAGATCACTGTCATTAAGGTATCAAGAAATTACATCATATATCATTGACAACTAAAATATCAATAAAAAGTAAAAGTAAACTTTAAAAATATTTCCGCTGTTACTTGAACTCAAGACCTCCTAAACCTAAGACATTTATGTTCCATTATTTACCATGGGTCTATGCTATCAATATAATTCCTAAAAATAACTATAACATAGAAATTTAATTACTACCATGACAAAAAATATAACCCACAATAATACTTAAACCTAAAAAAATTTTAACCCTCAATAAAATTTTCCTTCTCATCCAAATTTTTTCCCGACTTGAAAAGTGTTAGTAATTTTTGAACTTTATCGTTTCAGTGATATATTGATATACAGTGTCAGGACTTTGCTGTTTTTGTTGTGATTCGAGTAGTAGCATGACAATAATAAAATGTACAATAAACATTTATTGATGCTAAAATAAATATTAGTAAAAGATCATTTTTGATATAATGTTTGAACATGGAGGTAGAGAAAATCAAACTTATGAAGTGTCATTTTCATTCACAAATAAGTGGTAGCTGCTTTGATTAAATAAAGTAACCATTTTGACGAAGAAGCCGGCCTTGAGCTTTTTGTTTTTGGGGAAAAAAAAAAGGTTTAATCTTCCACTATGATATGATGAGTGGAATGTTTGTGGTGCTCTTCCCAAATTCTAACTTTCCAAAAGTTTTTTTTGATAACAAAAACAAATTACCAATATTATAAAATAAATTATAACTTTAGGTTGGCAAACAAAACAGTTATAAACAGGTGATTATCAATTCTTAATTAATTTGCTTTAACAAAGACCCCTCCATCAACAATGCATATATATCAAAATAAACAAATAAAAGCGATTAATCTTATATCATAATCAATTTGTTTTCCTCCTAAAAATGAATCTTAGATCTATAATGATCATGGTTATTTTTAATTTTTGTTTATTATCCAGAGATATCTTGTTAGGTCTCTATGGTTGATATCTGGAAAATTACAAGTATTGAATTATTTCAAACTAGATGCAGAGAAATCAGGAGCAAATCTCCAACTCATTAGTTAAGATACAAGGGCTAGCTCTCGTGAATCCTAATCAAAAGTTTGATTTGTGTAAAGATAACATCAGAATCATTAGATAACTAAGATTTTTTCAACTTTCTGTCGAATTGTGTACTATAAATAGACAAGTAAAAACAAATGCCACATTTAGTGAGCCAAAATCATTTTTTTAAAAGGGATCCTCCACCACTTCTGCACTTAATTCTCTACACCCTCAATCCTTACGGAAACTCCGGATACCAGCTCTTCCACCACCAATGGTAACAACCCTCTTCCTAACCCTCCCGTTGGAAAATTATTAAGTAACAACAAATATTGTTAAATAACAGCAATTAGTAAAATGCTAAATGGGGAACATATGGACTGACCGGCGTAAAAACACACGTATAACGCAAGCGCACGTATCGTTCAAGTAGTATAAAAAATACGATCCCACGATGACTTAATTCCTACTATTGTTATTAATTGTTGATACTATTTATTTACAAATATCTAATTGAGGGAGAAGGTAATTGATTGCTTGAATGATTTGATTTGTAGATTTGCTAAATAAAAAAAAAATAAAAAGACAAAAGAAAATACTAAGGAAAATAAAAGACTCAAAGATTTAGGGTTGTGAATCTTTTCTAATATCTATTAAAAGATGAAGTAGAGTTATATCATAGTTGTGTAAAAATATGAATTATTAATCTGGAACATTAAATTATGTAAAAGCCTCTTCCGATGGTCATTTACAAATACTTAAATAATCAAATTGAACCATATGTCTATGTCAATTAAATTACCTAGATTCATTAAGATTGAATTCCAATTATTGATTACCCCCGCCCAACAGGTATATTCCTATCTGTAAGGAAATCTATTAAAGGTT